>CM053031.1:106601778-106714278 GCA_028564925.1 Lithobates sylvaticus | reverse complement strand
TAAAAGGGATGTCCTTATTTCTTTGACAGTGCCGGCAAATGTTTCCATATATAGATGAGGAAGGGTTAGCAAGCAATTTCTGTGCCCTGAAGAAACCAAGTCTTTCATTTAATGCTTCTTTCAGAAAACTTCTCCCTGACAAAACATCCTATTTCTTTCACACAAAAAGAATAATCCAGTCTGACACATATATAAACCATAAGTTGGAGAAAAGCTTTCCGGAGCTATTACTAAAAAACAATTATAATGAGAGAACGTTATCGTTTTGACTAAATAAGATAATGAATGTGCAGCAGCAAATACCAACCGATTGTTATTTAAACTCATGTAAGATAACCTGGTTGATCCTGTACCAGATTGTTAAATCTAGGTGTATGCATGATTTGTGTTACATTTTCTATTTATAATATTCAGTGTTCTCATTTGATAAAATTATGTTTGTTAGTTTAAGGCAAAGCAACAGGTTTGCCTAAACTTCTCTCCATCCCTTGTTGAAGCCAAAGGAGATACCTAGTACTTCCGGGTATGGCAGAGCATGTGACCCTGCATGGGCAAAGCAAAAATAGATTTATTTATTATTGGCATTTATGGAGCACTTTACATACTTAACATTCACATCAATCCCAGCCTTGAGGAGCTTACCATGCAAGATCTCTACTAGCCCATTAAAGTGGTTGTAAACCCTTACAGACCACTTTGACCTACAGGTAAGCCTAGATTAAGGCTTACCTGTAGGTCCAAGAAATATCTCCTAAAGCTAAAAGGTTTAGGAGATATTTACAGAAATAGCGGCACTGCTGTCTATGGTGCATGCACGCCGTAGACAACGGCGCAGACGCACTGGGCACGCCGCAAGTGAAGGCAAACATGCCGTCACTTACGGCTCCCGCGCGTATGCGCCAGAGTGACGTCATCGCTGCTTCGGCCACTCACAGCGCCGGAACAGCGATACCCGGAAGGAAGATGGACGCTTCGCGCAACAGGGCACAGCGGTGACATCGCTGGCTCCTTTGTCAGGTAAGTGACACATAATGGGCTACTATGCGATGCATAGTAGTCCATTATGCTTTACCTTTGCAGGGAAACAAAGGGGAAGTAAACCCATCAGACATCATTGTGCTAGAGCAGGGATCTCAAACTGGTGGCCCTCCAGCTTTTGCGAAACTACAAGTACCATCCCAGTTGTAACTCTCAGCCTTGCAATGTCTCATGGGACTTGTAGTTTCGCAACAGCTGGAATGCCAGCCAGTTTTAGACCCCTGTGCTAGCACAATGATGGCTTAAAGAGTCTGTAAAAGCAAATCTTAGTAAATTTATGTAAATGAGAAATCTTTAACTACTAATTACATCAACAGATCTGCCCCTGATGCCTTGCGAATGTTCAACATTTCGACTTTTAGCAGAATTTTATTTTTTGCTAACAAACCAAATATCTACAAACACACTGGAGACTATGTTCTGGAAATCAAAGCTAGAATTTCATGGTCATCCCCATTAATGGCCTCCCATGTATATAGAAAAAGGATATTTGATGTTGCTCTGATCCGTAACTGTTTATCCTGGACAGAGATGGAACTAAATTGTCAGTATTTTTTGTGCAGGCCTACCCCGGAAACTTGAAACAGAATATTATTCAGTTGAAAGCAGGATCACACGCAATCTTTAACTTGTCTGTAAACTCTTATTTAATGGATGGAAATAGTATAGGAATGCTGTGGATGAGGTCATAGGAATTGTGCATAGTATATACAAATGACAACGTGGTCCTGATAAGTCTGCTTATTTTGAATCCTTTTCATGTTGCAGGCAGAGCTTGAATATACAATAGGTCTTGAGCATGGACTCTACCATAACACCATTGTGGCAATCTGAGATTTCAAAATATGTTCTGTGTATTTTTATATATTTTTTAATGCCCAGGCGGGGAAATGTTAAAGCTGAACTCCAGACACATAAAAGTAGCGATGGCATCATCACGGAGCTGTTCATTGTCTGCAGAGAGCAGAGCTGTGGGGAGGTCCCCTGCTGACTCGCCCACTACAGGCTGTCTGCAGAGAACCACGGGAGGGGCGGATACAAGTCTAATCAACCTGAAAAAGGAGAGCGCAGACCCATCTCTTCTGAAGACCCAGATGGACACTGGCGGTAAAAGCGCCTTGAAGCGATTAAGTTTGCGTATGTAGCGCTATACAAGTTATTCATTCATTCAGACTGTGGGAACAGTACGGCCAACTCTAGACTTAGGTAAACAACTTTTCCAACGTGTTTCTGTTCTTATTTTTATTGGAAAATTATGTAGCAAGATAAAACGGAACATCTGGTATGATGTAAATTATTTTAGACCGTTACACAAAATGTGTCAAGATCAAGACTGGACAATTCCCAGGTTGGATTGTGACTGAAAAAAACACTCTGGCGACTGGGTCATTGAAAGCTTGGGCACTGAAATGCCCTGTCTGTCAGCAGAGTTCTCCATTTTACTGGCCAGCAGATATCGCCAGGTGTGGTGTTGGTAAAAGAGTGGCTGGTCTGTTGTTTGCTCTGGCCTGGGTGGCACTTTCTTCACTGGGCCAATGATGCCATTTTGGTTTGCTGTTTGTTATGGTTTGTGTAGAGAAGGAAACTAGCAGTGGCAATAGGTCCACGTAGAGTTGTGTTGAGTGACACGGGGCCCCCAGCTAGAATAGAATCCTAACAATAATTTATTGTCGCTGACATAACCTCAGTACTGCTGCCAATTGGACGTTGTGGTGTGCGAGGAATATTTTTAGCAGTACAGTATTTTGTAGACTATATTATTTACTGCATTTATTAACTTAGTTTCTCAAGTATATTTTCACCAGCATTCAGTCTGCTTATAAATTCAGTCAGACATTTTTTTTTTTTTTAATATTTGACTTACAAGACAAGTATTCTTGAAAGTTGTATTTAAAAATACAAAATTTGCATCTTTATATATTGGAGTGAATGTGCCTTATTAGCATTGAGAAGCATTGTTTCTAAAATATTAATAGTCTATGATTTACAATGCATTTTTCGAAACCGTATGCAGACACAAGACATGCAAATAAGTATTCCTTGAAAATGTTTCTACAGGGGACCCTATTCTTGCTAGTAATTCTTGAGACAGACAGACACGTGTATTACCTGTTTTTTTTGGGAACATTTAAAGCAGGGGTACTGAATTAAAATTCAAGGAGGTCCGGTCACTAAAAATTTTTTCAAAGGCCTGAATCACATGTTTGTGCTATGAAAGAGCGTATGTGTCGTCTTTTTCCTTTTTTTGGCTCAAGCCGCACTCTCTGGTGCTTTTCTTACCGTTTCCTCCACACGCTCGGGTAATGCTCTGTAAATGTAAATGTCCCCAATGGTGTTCCCCCTTACATCAGGTGCCCCAACCAGAGTAATTATTCACATTGGGTGCCCCCCATCAGACTACCCCCATAAATCAGTTGCCACCATCAGGGTAGCCCCTTATATCAGGTGTCCCCATCAGAGTGCCCCCTTACATCAGGTATTCCTGTCAGAGTGCGCACTTACATCAGAAGGCCCCCTTACATCAGAAGGCCCCCTTACATCTGGTGTCTCCCATTAGTGTGCCCCCTTACATCATTTGTCCCCCATCAGAGTGCCCCTTTACATTAGGTGCCGTCATCAGAGTGCCCCTTTACATCGGGTATCCCCATCGCATCAGGTGTGCCCATCAAAATGTGCCTTTACACTGGATGTGCCCATCAGAGTGCCCCTTTACATCAGGTGTTCCCATCAGAGTGCCCCTTTGCATCGGGTGTCCCGATCACAGGGCCACCATACATTAGGTGTCCCCATCAAACGCAGCCCCTGTGCCCATCAAACGCAACCACTGTGCCAAACGCATGCTGCTACTGTGCCCCATCAAACTCTGCCACTGTGCTCCATCAAATAGTGCCTCTGTGACAACCCTCCTCCGCTCGCCGTCTGCTTGGCACTTACCCTGTCTCGGTGGCAGGTCAGGCAGGCATGCGGGTGACGGCGGCGAGCAGCGGGACCTTGCAGCGGGTCGGCTGGCTCTTGTGCGGTGGCTCCTGTGTCCTCCGTGCATCTCCTCCCCTCCTCCCGATAGGCGTCCAATTGTAGCGCCTTTCCTTTCAGCCAATCAGGTGATGGGTAACAGACCCATGCATCTGATTGGCAGAGAGGCGGTTCAGTGTTAGGAAAGCGAATATTCATTTGCTTTTCTAACACACCTGGGTGGGCTCGCAGCGCAATGATTTGCGCCACAAGTTCACCTTTTTTGAAGCCTATTGGAGCCTATGGCTCTAATTAGGCACTTCAAAAACACCCCCCCCCCACTGCTGTAATTCATGCGCCCGGCGTCCGAAAAGGGGCCAGATGCCTGAATAGGGGGCTGCGGTGGTGGCTGCGGCCATGGATAGATTCATGCAATGCATGAATCTATCCATTATACGCAGGGGGGGGGGCTGGACAAAGAGGGTGGCGCCCGTGTGCCCTTAATGGACACACCACCGCTGATATATATACATACAATTACACACACATTCAGCCTCCCCCTGTAAAAAGCTCTGCCCATTACTGCCCCAATTCAGCTCCCACTCTGCACTGGAGGCAGAGAACCCTGTCAGCCTTTCTCAGCCAGGATGCCCCAGCACCCCTGATAAACCCAGTGGCACCCTGGTTGGGAAAGGCTGCACTATTCCACCAACAAATGCACAAACTGTGCAGGGACAGTAACAGCGAGGGACAAACCAGATTGCACAGGTGGCAGTTTGGAACCTTCAATGTTCACAGTGACCCTTGCACTTGACTTTGTGACTTATCCGGAAGTGTTGTCATTTTACATATGTGCATAAAATTCCAGTCGAGAAAGCAAGAGGAGCGGCAAACGCCTATAAAGGCGCTTTATTATTGACAGTATCACAGCAGAGTTGGTTGCAGAGACTAGAAAACCTATTTATTTTGGTTCCTAGAAGAACCCCAACCAGCTAATTCTCCTGAATATGGGTTGGCCAGTTGGCAGGATTAAATTAATTATTGAGTGTGCCAGTTGAGCTATGATTGGGTAAAGTACCATGCATGTATTTGTGAGAATGGTGGTTCTCCTGGAAAGAATCAGTGTTTCCATATTTCAATCTGCAATCCTTTACAATTTCCTGTGATCTTGTGAAGTACATTTTTATTTCCATATGATAGTTATGAATTTCCAAATAAAGACTTTAATTTGCAGGATTGACACAATTGCCAATCGTAATAAATGTGCTATAATTTCTGCTTGTCAAATACAAGAGCAAACTAGCTTTTTACTATATACCTGCAGACAGGTTCACTTTAGTAGCATTGGTACAATGGACATACATTTGCTGTTGGTTTGTAAAAGTCCGAGCCACATTTTGCATCCAGTTGAGAATAACATACAATATTGTAATAAGCCTTCTGCAATAAACAGTTTCTGTGCAAAGTTCAGACCTCCTGTCAGTTTAGATATAACATGTGCCACCCAATATCTACTAAGTCTGTGCCAAGTCATTCAGGCAGTACTAACGCCAGTTTAATGGTTTGTTTCTGGAAAAATGAAGAATAATGTTATGGTATTTAAAAAGGAAAACTTAAAGATTGTGTTAAAGCTGAACTCCGGAATAAGCAAACATTGTTTAAATACAGGAAACGTGTATTCTTACTTGAATCTTGGCGTTTTGTGTAATTATTCCAGATCTGTTCAGTATGTCAGTGTAAAACGTTGCCACTGTGTTGGTGCTTTCTGTAATAAAGACCAGTCCCTGCTGCTCTCCCTCCTTGTGCAGAGTGACTGGTCTTGGGTCCGCCCCCTCCTGTAGTTTTCTGCAGGCAGCCTGTAGTGGAAGAACTGGCCAGGTCCCTCCCACTGCTCTGCTGTGGGAGGGACCATAGTGATGATGACACTGCTACATTTACAAGCTGATAACAAGATAAAGGCATTTGGCTCACAAACAGAGGACTCATATCTTTTGTGACTATTAAGAAATCTATTTAAATAAAAGGTTTTGTACCAAGATTTTAGCTTTAACAAAAATCTAATACTATATGCAAAAACACCTTTACAAATCTCCCGGGTTGTATCTTTACCAAAGTATGGCAACTACCGTATTTATCGGCGTATAACCCGCACCCCAAGTTTAGTTGGGAATTTTAGGGGAAAAAACTTTTAGGAGGGAAGTTTAAGGAAAAAAACTTACATTTAAATGCAGCCTTGTCAGTGTCCATCTGCAGCCTTGTCAGTGTAATTTGCAGCCTTGCCAGTGTCAGTGTCAGCTTGCTGTTTTAAAAATGGCGCCGCCGAGATGCAGAGCGGATGTCCTGTGTATCTCGGCGGCGCTCGGTAGCTCTCGACCATTCTCGGCGGCCTTCGGCTATTTTCGGCGACTTTCGAAACTTTCCGAAAGCCGCCGAGAGTGCCCGAAAATAGCCAAGAACGGCCGAAAGCGGCGAAAGCCGCCGAGATCGTCTGTAACCGCCAAGAAGCTCACAATCGCCAGGGGATCGGCGTATAACACGCACCCACGATTTCCCCCTGATTTTAAGGGGGAAAAAAGTGCATGTTATACGCTGATAAATACGGTATTTAGATTCACAGCCACACTCTTTTCAGTTCGCTGTTCCCACTGAAAGACACAGGTCTTGGAATATCATTGGAACTGCCAACACTGCTACCCAACTCTGAGAGCTCTCACCAGATACAGCAGACAACAGAATTGTATGTGTGGATAAAAAATTTTCTTTTTGGTCAGGCTTTAACTAAAGTGGAGTTCTGCCCCCCAAAAATAAATTAAAGTCGGCAGCTACACATACGGTTGCTGCTGACTTTTATTATTAGGACACTTACCTGTCCTGGAATCCAGCGATGTTGGCACCCCAACCGATTTTTCTATCTGCTCTTGGGTGCTGCCATCTCCATTGCCTGTAAGAGAAACTGACAGTGAAGCATTGCGGCTTCACAGCCGGTTCCTTACTGCGCATGCGCGAAGTGCACTGTGCTTTCTGAATGGCCCAGCGGGGGAAGGAGAAGGGGGCCCGAAATTCCGTGTGATCTTGCCGTGGCGAGATCTCTCGGAATAGGGGACGAATACCTGTCAAAAACTTTTCGCCCATCACAACCCCCTTAATTTGTGAGTAATAAGTGCCCTCGTACCAAAATTAGTTGTGTTCCAAACAGAATTTTAGACTCTTTAAGATGAACTTCCTTTGTTTTCTATTATAATCTCCATATTTTTTGAATGCCCATTGTACTACTGAGCTGCCTCCTTTAAAACAAATAAAGCATCACAGAAGCATCACCAATAGAGGTCGACCGATATGGGTTTTTCTCTGGCCGATGCCGATGCCGATATTTAGAAATTGGGGCAGCCGATATATGATGCCGATTTTTGCGGCCGATTTTTTTTTTAGGCCGATTTTTTTTTTTTTTTGGTGACTGTGGAGGAGGGGGTTACAGAGAGGTGGCTGTGGAGAAAGGGGGTTACAGAGAGGTGGCTGTGGAGGAAGGGGGTTACAGAGGTGGCTGTGGAGGAAGGGGGGGTACAGAGGTGGTGGTGGTGGAGGAAGGGGGGGGGTACAGAGGTGGTGGTGGAGGAGGGGGGGGGGTTACAGAGAGGTGGCGGTGGAGGGGGGGGGGTACAGAAAGGTGACTGTGGAGGAGGGGGTTACAGAGAGGTGGCTGTGGAGAAAGGGGGTTACAGAGAGGTGGCTGTGGAGGAAGGGGGTTACAGAGGTGGCTGTGGAGGAAGGGGGGGGGGTACAGAGGTGGTGGTGGAGGAGGGGGGGGGTTACAGAGAGGTGGCGGTGGAGGAGGGGGGGTATAGAAAGGTGGCTGGGGAGGAGGGGGGGGGTACAGAAAGGTGGCTGTGGAGGAGGGGGGTACAGAGAGTTGACTGTGGAGGAGGGGGGGGGTACAGAGAGGTGACTGTGGAGGAGGGGGGGGGGTTACAGAGAGGTGACTGTGGAGGAGGGGGGGGGTACAGAGAGGTGACTGTGGAGGAGGGGGGTTACAGAGAGGTGACGGTGGAGGGGGGGGGGGGGGGTTACAGAGAGGTGGAGGTGGTGGAGGGGGGGGGTACAGAGAGGTGGCTGTGGAGGAGGGGGGGTACAGAGAGGGGACTGTGGAGGAGGGGGGGGTACAGAGAGGTGACTGTGGAGGAGGGGGGGTACAGAGAGGTGACTGTGGAGGAGGGGGGGGGTACAGAGAGGTGACTGTGGAGGGGGGGGTACAGAGAGGTGACTGTGGAGGGGGGGGTACAGAGGGGTGACTGTGGAGGGGGGGGTTACAGAGGTAGCTGTGGAGGAGGGGGGTTACAGAGAGGTAGCAGTGGAGGAGGGGGGGTACAGAGAGGTGGCGGTGGAGGGGGGGGGTACAGAAAGGTGTCTGTGGAGGAGGAGGGGGGTACAGAGAGGTGACTGTGGAGGAGGGGGGGGTACAGAGAGGTGACTGTGGAGGAGGAGGGGGGGGTACAGAGAGGTGACTGTGGAGGAGGGGGGGGGGGGTACAGAGAGGTGACTGTGGAGGAGGGGGGGGGGTACAGAGAGGTGACTGGAGGAGGGGGGGTACAGAGAGGTGACTGTGGAGGAGGGGGGGGGTACAGAGAGGTGACTGTGGAGGAGGGGGGGTACAGAGAGGTGACTGTGGAGGAGGGGGGGTACAGAGAGGTGACTGTGGAGGACTGTGGAGGAGGGGGGGTACAGAGGTGTGACTGTGGAGGACATTAAATAAAGTCTGCAGGGGGGGCACAGTAGCACACTTTTTCTCACTTACCCTCCATACATGCTGGTATCTATCTGCATGCACCTGATAGGGCTAGGTGCATGCAGATAGACGCTGACCAGCCAATCACAGAGCAGGAGAGATGGCAGCATCCAGCAGGCTCCGCCTTAGCAGGGAAGCAAGTGGAGCTTAGCTGGTGCTTGCCACGATCTCCTGCGGAGGCTCCTCTTACAGCACGCCGGAGGGGGGCGGGGCGAAGCGGCCGGAGGGGCGGGGCGGAGCGGCCGAAGGGGGCGGGGGGCGGAGCGGTCCCGTGCTTGTGAAACTTTCTTCCCCATTTACCTTCTATAATGGCCTGCCGCGCAGGGGAAGATGTCACATGCTACTGTAGCGGGGGCACAGGTCTGTACTGCAGGCGGCCGGGTATAGCGGTGCGGCCGCGAATCGGCCTGGTTTACACAATAATCGGCCGATGCCGATTTCTTAAAAACGGCCAAATATCGGTCGATATATCGGCCGGCCGATATATCGGCCGGCCGATATATCGGTCGACCTCTAATCACCAACACATAAAAAAATCATGTTGAAGCCATAGACGCTTTTATGTTTGTTAATATTGAAGAAAGTGTAAATGAACACATAAAGGCACCCCAAACATGAGTAGCAGTCCCACATTTTGTCTCCTAACAAAACATGTCAATAGAATCTACTATACCCCCCAAAATCGTATTTTTCCAGGTAGAGTGCCCAAAGTGTAAATTGCATGTTGGCCCATTTTCCATATGTTTTGGGATTGCCCCGTCATTTCAACTAAGAAATTAATCTTAGGTAGCCCTGCCTATGTATGAAATCACATACATGAAAAGAGGGTGACAATGGAAATATAAGGTCTGGGCTCCTTGGAACTCTGCCTGAGCATATTATCTGTTCCACACGATATTGCACTATATATTCTCTTATTCTCTCTCTCTCTCTCTCTCTCTCTCTCTCTCTCTTCTAGTCCCCCTCCCCCCCCCTCTCTCTCTCGCCCGTTTCTTCTCCTTTTGTTCTTTTGCAGCCTCACCTTCCCTGCTCCTCCGAAGTAGATTAATTTACTGGTGACACTACATGCTCCATTGTCATTAGTATTTTAAGTGCCAGTATGCGCATTCCCTGCATATGTGTATATTTTTGTCTGATTTACCCACTGTAAGATACGTGGAGCATTGTGTAATGTCAATTTGTATCCTGGTTTTACCCTGTACGTTTCCAATAAAGCACTTTTTTGTTTTTTCAAAAAAAAACACACAAAAAAAAAAAAGTCAAAATCATAGCAAAATGCGCAACTCAAAAGCTCTCGGCTCATTGGCACATGAGCTACTTTTATGCATTTGCCATTCATAGGAAAGCTATTGAAGTGAGTGGGCTGACCCTAAACTGTCACCCATCATACTCGGGGGGAAAAAAACGCGATGCGTCTTAGGTGTGAATACAGCCTTGATCAGCAGCGGACTACAGATTCTTTGTAAAAAGCAAATTGTTTTTACAATAGCATTCACTACACTAGTAATAGGGTCCCTTGACTCATTCAGACCATAGCAGGCTTGTTTTTTTTCCTCTGTTGCATTCTTGACAATGTTTCATTATTTGACCATCCAAAGCTCAGACTTTTGACCACATGAGCCCATGAGATGCCAGTTATGAGCATATTATAAAGGTTTGCAATTTGTGGGAACTATGTAGTATCAAGAATAATAAATTTAAATAGCAGGTCCAATTGAGAGATTAAAATCTTTCAGTGCCAACCCAATTAAGGAAAACATATCTGTCATTTGTGTATTTTTTAATTACCAGAATGACTAGGCTTTCAGGGGGCTTCCAAACAGGACTCCAGCTCATTGTCAGCCACTCTTTGCTGTTAAACTTCTCTCCAGTATTTAGCTGTGTATGTTATGCTTCCACAGAGTGAGCTCAAGGTGGAACAGAAGTGTGGATAATATCTTGGAATATTTCGAGGTGTTCACATTTGGCCTTCAGAACGACATGGGCCTAGAGGTTGTTGACTTGGCAAAATGATTTATTTAGCTTAGTTGATTTGGTGAAGTGCTGTTCATGTTGATTACCCCATTATGTTCAAGGGAAATAATCATGAAAAAAAAAAATGGCTTAAACAATTGGATAATTACATTTTCGCCTTATTCTTTAAGCTACAGTAAGTGAACATTCACTCTGCGCGTTAAAACAAATATTACTACTAAATGAACATGCTCTATTCCGTTGGTAAATTATCCCTATGCTCAAGATTTGGTGTTATGAACATGCTCTATTCCGTTGGTAAAAAAATGAAATCCATGGGTAAGTCGCTGTAAACATGCTATGTATTTCTATAGCAAACATTGAATGTAGGCTAAAGAAATCATGGTACCATATATACTCGAGTATAAGCCGACCCGAATATAAGCCGAGGCACCTCATTTTACCTAAAAAAACTGGGAAAGCGTATTGACTCGAGTATAAAAAAATGAAATCCTAGAAAAGAGGGTCAACAATACCCATTTGCAGCCTCACTGTACCCATTTGCATGCCTCACTGTGCCCACTTGCAGCCATAGGTCCCCCGAACTTCAAACTTGGTAGTTAAGGGTTCCTAGATGCCCCCTAGCTGCAGCCAAAATTTGGGGTCTCTGGACCCAAAGGGTCCCGAAATTACATTGCTGCAGATGGACACAGTTGACCGACTTCGGGGCTCCGTATCTCAGGGCCACTTGGTTCTAGGAACCCCAAATTTGGTGCACAAACCCAGTGGAACTAGCACTACAACCAAGATGGAGTTCCTAGCTCAAAATGGCCCCCAAAATCGGTTCGGAAAATGTCAAGCACTTTTCTGCAGCAGACAAGGACATTTTCAGAACTGACTTTGGGGCCCCGTATATCAGGGCCACTTGGTGCTAGGAACCTCATCTTTGGATATGTTGTAGTGCTAGTTTCACCAAATTTGGGGTTCCTAGCACCAAGTGGCCCCGAGATACAGGGCCCCAAAGTCGGGTCGAAAAAGGCCATTCTCTGCTGCAGAAAAGTGATTGACTCGAGTATAAGCCGAGGGGGGCATTTTCAGCATAAAAAAATGTGCTGAAAAACTTGACTTGTACTCGAGTATATACGGTATGTTATAATAATAATAATACATTTTTTTTTTTTAATTTTACTCTTGGACCAATTTTATAAGAACATGCCTTATTCAACCAATACATCTCTGCTAACCTTTTTTCAGAATCTATTGAGGAATACAAGAATGTCCTTATTTCTCGTTTCCCCCCAAATGTCTTCCTAAAGCATGCTTGACTCCGGCGTTTTGTCATCACAAGCCTTTGTACTATACAAATGAAAAGCTATTTTTTTTACTTTTCTTCTATTCATGTTAGAAAAAAGCGCAAAAGGTTTTTTTTTTTTTTTTTTGTGGTACCAGAATTACCCCGCTGTTTGGAAAGCTGCAGCTGACACGCACACAGAGCCAGATAATGCTGCCATTAGACTTTGTCTGATGCTATGTATTTTCTGGAACATTTTCTATTTGCCAGCTTTAGTATATGGGCTGTGAGTATTGCCTGGTCGATAATGTATGGTAAGGAACACATGTATACAATGGTAAAAGCTCCAGCATTAAAAAAGAAAACAAAAAACATGCTGATGGAAATGCATTGTATAGTTCTGTGCATGCGGACTTTATTTGTGCTAATGGATGTAATTACTACCGTAGGATGGAATTTTTATATAAATAAATCTAGCAATTTGAAAAATGTAAACATAAATGTGTTCGTTCCTGAGCACAAGCAAAGGTACACGCTAGAAATTATACATTTGTTTTTAAAGTGGAAGTAAACCCCCCTATCGTTTTCAGACAAGGAAGCTGCCATCTTTGCCTCTGTTTAATGTTCAACTGCCACGGTGCTGCACATGTGATCCGTTATGACACCAGCCATTGGATGGTTTGACTGTTTGGTTGAGAGCACAGCCAATGTGCAGTTAGCATTCCCGGCATGCCTTTTTTTTTAAACTGTTCAATCGATGGGTTTACTTCCGCTTTAATTTTCAAGACCAGCCTCACTGTTCCATTTCCATAAATATTCTGGGGTTGATTTACTAAAGGCGAATAGACTGTGGACTTTGCAAGAGCTGTTGCACTTTACAAGGGCATTTGCTCCTGACCTTGGTAAATGAGGAAAAGCTCTGTCGAAGTCCATCATCCAATCGTGTGCAAGCAAAAGTGCTGTTTTCTTTTTTACATTTTATTTTCCTTGCATGTGATTGGGTATTCTTTTCAAAGTGAAGCCTTATCTCTTTTACTAAACACTGGAGCAATTGCCCATGCAGAATCCAACTGCACAGTCTACTTGCCTTTAGTAAATCAAACCCTTTGTGTCCTAGGATAGATGCAGAGATCCTTTCCTCTCTCCAGGGATCCAGTCTGCATAATGCCTAGTGTCAGTCAAGACTATTGGCAGCAACCCTTCTGTCATAGATGCCCCCTGGTCCTGTGGGGTGACGGGCAGCATCACATAAATGGCGGCTATTTCAATACCTATTTATCAGCTTGGAATTCTTTTAACGCAGCTGATTATCCCTATGGCTGTTTGTATCCTTATTTTCTGAGCGTTAAGTCCCAACCTGCAAAAAATTCGGGCAGTGTATTCTTATATTTCAAGTCCACATTCTGTAGTTGGAGTGTTGCAGAACAAGGTGTTGCAGTTCCCTAGGAAGCTCTATACACATTTTTGTAGACCCCAAAAGCCAGGATTCTCTACTGTTTAAATTCTGACTTCAACTTTTTTTGTAAAATAATTTAGATATGTATTCATTAAGTACCGTATTTTTTGCTCCATAAGACGCACTTCTTTCCCCCAAGGGCTTTCACACTGGAGAGGTGCGCCGACAGGGTGTCAGAAAAAGTCCTACCAGCAGCTTCTTTGGAGATGTAAAGGTACGGTGAACTCACTGCTCCTCCACCGCACCTACACCGCTGCTCCCCATTGAAATCAACCCCTTTTCGGCCGCTAGCGGGGGTTAAAACCACCCCGCTATTGGCCGAACAGCGTCGCTAAAACGACGGTAAAGCAGAGCTAAAACGACGGTAAAACAGCGCTAAAAATAGCGCCGATTTACCGCCAAACCCTGGGGCGGCTCGGTGTGAAAGCCCTCTAATGGAGCTGTGTTACAATGTGGTACATACTCTATTTCTGGCTATACAGTAGACGGACATGATGATTTACACATGGTTTTGGGATAACTGTGTAGTTTATTGGTAACCCATGATTACAAAGAAAAATGTACGAGCGTATTTTGGAGATTTTTTTGCCAATCGTGCTGCCTAAATAAATTCAGAAAAAACTTGAGCGCTCAGTATACCCATGAAAAAGTCACTAGCACAAAAAGGTGAATATACAATGCTCAAACAATATATTTCTAGTAAAAAAACCTAGGCTTATGACATCATTCACAGCTCTCTCTCTAACTCTCGTGAGAGTTTGCCAGGAAGGGTGTGGGGGTGAGTCATAAGAGGGCCAATGAGAGCTGCAAAGCTGGAGGTGTGTGTCTGTGTAAATCCAAGAAATGAACAGGCAGCAGCTTCAGCTGCCCACAGTTAGAATGGCTGCCGCCAGACTCAGTGGAGGGAGATTTCTGCAGCATATTTGGCAAGTACAGAATCACAGTATATATAAAATAATATGCAAAGTGGTTAGAGGGAAGCTTCAGAATGGTAAATATGTTTTTATTACAAATTATGTGAGCAGACTGCAGTTCCTAAAGACAAGTTGCAACCCCCCCCCCCCCCCAAAAAAAAGGTAAAGTCAGCAGCTACAGATACTGTAACTGCTGACTTTTACTATCACAGCACTTACCTATCCAAGCATCCAGCGGTGTCCTCATCTGGGCCGATTCTTGTATCAGCTCTTGGGTGTTGGCGCCACCATCTCGGCTAAGGGAAACCGGCAGTGAAGCTGTGCGGCCTCACTGCCGGTTTCCTACTGCGTGTTTGCAAATTGAGCTGCACTTTGTGAATAGGCTGGCTGTGGGGGAGGTGGGGGTGGTAAAGACTTCTGGCTCACTGCCCTGCGGCAAACTGAGCTGGGAGTGGGTACCTGTAAAAACCTGGTACCCGCCCCCCCCCCAAAGGTGCAAAATGTGCCAGCAGAGGGGGGAGGAGACAGACAAGCAGAGCTTCCCCTTTTGTGAGGACCCATTTGTGGATAGATGGAGCTACTTAAACCTGGTGAAGTCTAGTTAAAGCGGTAGTAAACCCACAGATTTATTTTTTAAACCAGTAAGGCAAAAGGCATAATGAGCTAGTATTCACCGCATACTAGGTCATTATAAAATGACTTACCTTTAGAATGAGGCGTCAGCAGGTGATCTCGGTCCACGCCGAGGGAGCTGACATTTTCCTTGGGCGTGTCTTCCGGGTATCGCGGCTCTGACGCTGTGAGTGGCCGGAGCTGCGATGTTGTCCGCGCGCGGGAGACTTCTTTCCGGCAAGGTCTGGTGTCTGCCGGACCTTTTAGCCGGGAAATTCAGAGCGCATTCAGCGGCTGCATGCAAGGGGGTATTCTTTTTACCTACAGGTAAGCCTTATTATAATGCTGGCCATACACTATACAAAAAATCGGCCAAACCCATTTTCGAAAAACGAACGTTCGGCCGCAAGCGCAAACGATGGTGCCATCATGTAATGGCTGATAAATCGTTCAGTGAACATAAATAAAAAAATTTATGTTCGTTTTTTTTTTACATATACCTAGTGCAGACAGGTCGGACGGGAAACACATTAACCTTTCAATTTATCGTTCGTTCGGCAGAAAATTTCCAAACTTGTCCTTCGTTTTTTCGGCTCAAAAACGTCCAAACGATTATCGATTTTGTGTCCATTAACTGGCCGAAAAATTGAACGAACGTTCTATGGCCGAATTTTCGGCAGATTTTTCGTATAGTGTATGGCCAGCTTAAGCCTTATTATAGACTTACCTGTCGGTCAAAGTGAAAAAAATACTTTACTACCGCTTTAAGAGCTATGCATTCTGCTGGAGAGCCTGTGCTAAAAAAAAAAAAAAAAAAAGACTTGCTGGCTGGATCATCAGATGAAAATAGAAGAAAGAAAGCTAACAAAGGAAACTAATACAGCCATCACATCTAAGAATCGGTAATCTGCAATATATTAAATATTTGCTTTTGGGTTTAATATTGCTTTAAAAGTGGAATTGAACTGAAAAAGAGCACCTGGAAAGCCGGAGGGTTGAAGGACTTTACCATGAGCCTCGTGTATAGTTACAACCCCGGTATTTGGAAAATGTAAGGAGGACGATACATAAAATCATAAAATCAACTCGTATGTCCTATTAATGCTTAACCTGAGAAATGGAAGTTGAAGATGTTTTGATACTGAAGATTGGCCCACCCGGTCAGGCAGTGCCAAGTACAATCGTGTAAAACGGAACTGGTAAAGGTTAATCACCAGTGTTTATTGCAGCAACACAATGATGTAACCCTGGTGAGAAGTCACAGAATGGGATTACGGCTGCACGCCACTACGTTTTCAGGGAGTTTATGGCAACAAAGTGCATCAATTGCTACATAAACATCATTGTCATTATCAGAAGCGAAGGATTATAGATGTGATGAGAAGGCATGCCAACTTTATCAGACATATTTAGTAATTCAGTGCAATGATGATTGCAAAGGGCACCAACCCACAGAAACCCAAATATACTATTGTAGCTTAAATGTGGTTACTTAAAGGTGTGCCACTTCCCTAACACTCTGTGTATTGCTTTATTTATGAACTGCCAGAACTTCTAGATACAACTACTGTAGATTTTTTTTGTGTGTTTTTATAGCATGGTGGTGTGAGTTAACCACTTAAGCCCCGGACCATTTTGCTGGCCAAAGACCAGAGCACATTTTGCGATTCGGCACTGCGTCGCTTTAACTGACAATTGCGCGGTCGTGCCACATGGCTCCCAAACAACGTCCTTTTCCCCCACAAATAGAGCTTTCTTTTGGTGGCATTTGATCACCTCTGCGGTTTTTATTTTTTGCGCTATAAACAAAAATAGAGCGACGATTTTGAAAAAAAAAACGCATTATTTACTTTTTGCTATAATAAATATTTCCCCAAAAATATATATAAAAAAATTATCCTTTTCCTCAGTTTAGGATGATACGTATTCTTCTACATATTTTAGGTAAAAGAAAAGTCACAATAAGCGTTTATTGATGGGTTTGCACAAAAGTTATAGCGTCTACAAAATAGGGGTTTGTTTTATGGCATTTTTATTAAATTTTTTTTTTACTAGTAATGGCGGCGATCCGCAATTTTTTTATTATGGCGACATTATGGCGGACACATCGGACAATTTTGAAACATTTTTGGGACCATTGTCATTTTTACAGATCGGTGCTATAAAATTGCACTGATTTAGAGCAACTGAAAGAGCAACTGTCATCTCTGTCCCACAGTGGCTCCTCTTCCTCTGACCCGCTGTTGACTCACCAACAGTCTCATTCACTTTAACCACTTCCCTACCCGCCCATAGTCATATGACGCCCACAGGGTGGATCTCCCATCCTGGGTGGGCGTCATATGACGTCCTCCCATTCCCGGCCGCCTGGGGGGCGCACGCGTGCTGCCGGCGGCGCGCGCCCACGGCACCGCTCGGGACCCGGTGCGAGTGCCCGGCGGCCGCGATGTCCGCCGGGCACCCGCGATTGCCCGTGAAAACAACGGGACCGTGCGGGACCGTGGAGCTGTGTGTGTAAACACACAGCTCCACGTCCTGTCAGCGGAGAGGAGACCGATCATGTGATCCCAGTACGGAGGAACACATGATCGGTCTCCTCCCCTTGAGTCTCCTCCCCCCACAGTTAGAATCACACATATAGGGAATACATTAACCCCTGCAGCGCCCCTAGTGTTAACCCCTTCCCTGCTAGTCACATTTACACAGTAATCAATGCAATTTTATAGCAACGATCGCTGTGTAAATGTGAATGGTCCCAAAAATGTGTCAAAAGTGTCCGAAGTGTTCCGCCGCAATGTCGCAGTCACAAAAAAAAAAAATCGCAGATCGCCGCCATTACTAGTAAAAAAAAAAAAAATAAATAAATCTATCCCCTATTTTGTAGACGCTATAACTTTTGCGCAAACCGATCAATATACGCTTATTGCGATTTTTTTTTTACCAAAAATATGTAGAAGAATACGTATCGGCCTAAACCGAGTAAAAAAATTGTTTTTTAAAAAAAAAAAAAAAATGGGATATTTATTATAGCAAAAAGTAAAAAATATTGTGTTTTTTTTCAAAATTGTCGCTCTTCTTTTGTTTATAGCGCAAAAAAAAAAACCGCAGGCGATCAAATACCACCAAAAGAAAGCTCTATTTGTGGGAAAAAAAGGACGTCAATTTTGTTTGGGTGTAACGTCGCACGACCACGCAATTGTCAGTTAAAGCGACGCAATGCCGAATCGCAAAAAGTGCTCTGGTAAGGAAGGGTGTAAAATGGCCCGGTGTTGAAGCGGTTAATGTGATGGCTGGTGATGTGGCAGTAACGCAACAAGATGAGGGACATGGTGGCAGCTGTGAGTGGATGCCCGCTAACAGGCACTGCCATTATGGACCTGAAATGACAGGTGCTCTATAAATGTAAGGATTCTTGTTGGCATTTGGTGTGAAATTGTGTGAATGCATCAATGTAGTGCATGTTATCTCAGCTTGCAGAGTTTGGATTCATTGAATGAGTTTACCAAAAAAATTGAATATTGCAGAATACAGGCATACCCCACTTTTAAGTACACAATAGGGTTTATTTACTAAATCTGGAAAGTGCAAAACCAGGCTCACTTCTGCATAGAAACCAATGAGCTTCCAGGTTTTATTACCAAAGCTTAATTGAACAAGCTGAGGTTATGTATACAGCCTCATGCTACATAACTACGCTTCATTTCATGCTGAATAAACTAAATTATTAATGCATCTTAAATAGAACATTATCTTGAGATAGTTTTTTTTACTCCAAAAGAATTGTATTAAAATAAATTCGATAAAAATCTGATTAAATTTAAAAAAATCTTATTTTTTTTTAATTTTTTTTTAAATCATTGCTTTTTATCCACCCTGAAGTAAATACTACATAAATCATCTGCCCTTACTCAAGATGCTGGTGGGTGTTTTTCAGAGTGATTTCTCAGCAATCTAAAGCATAGATAGGTGGAGGCGTTTGCTTTGAATATTACACATGAATTAAAATAACATCAGTTGTACTGCTTTAATGTTTTAACTTACTGGCTTCATATTTCTAGCAGGTTTGCATAAAAATCCCTGAGTTGAAAGTCGTGTAAAACGTAGCAGTGCCATAGACAGGAGGAGAACAGCAGATTGAATAAACTCCATCTCACCACAATTCCTGACCTTTAAAGATTTTGCTCATCGGAGGTGGTTGAGCAGATCTATTCCCGGCGGAGCGCCGCTGTCATATTTACTCCATAGCCAGTGCCTGACAATGCCCAGGTTCCTCCTTGCTGTAAATCTAAAAATCCCCAGTGTTGTCATTATTACAAAATACATCTTTTCCGCTAGAGGCATTTATTAAGGATAGGAAAATCCAAGTATTTCTGAAAATAGAGCAAGATTGGCAGCCACCTTTTTGTTGCAAACTTTTACATAGCGGCAGGTTTGCAATTTCTTGAGTTTTTCTTGAAAGTGATTTTGTTATACAGGTGGGAAGATCTCTCTCTCTCTCTCTCTCTCTCTCTCTCTCTCTCTCTCTCTCTCTCTCTCTCTCTCTCTCTCTCTCTCTCTCTCTCTCTCTCTCTCTCTCTCTCTCTCTCTTTCAGTATACACATGCTAAAGCTGTATACATTTCTGTTTTAGTTGGGATATTTTTGGAAAATGTATTGTATTTTTTTATGCTTTGTGTTTTTTTTGTTAGATGCTTCTTTTAAAAAAGGCTTTGTATACCTTTTTTATGTTGGATCATCTGGTGCAGTGCTATGTTTAGGACTTTATTTTTCATCCAGATTCTATGCACATCCTGTTCTTTAATACTTGGCTGCCAGCTGTCCCTATTTAGAAGGGTTGTCCCTCTTTTGGGTCCACATACTTTTGTCCTTCTGTCCTCCCCAGTTGTCTCTCTATTTGTCCTGATGTATAGACCTGTGTAAAAAATGCACAATTTACCCATATAGAGTGTTATGGCACCTAAAGTGTACAACATAGAAGCCTTTCAACCTCTATTCTAAATGATTACATTTTGTTGTTTTTTTGAAAAGGTGATATAAAGATTAAATGGTGGTGAAAAAGAAAAAAACACTTGTGGGTTTACCAATAATGTTTTTGTGCTTAATTCTTAAAGGGCCATGTAACTGGGATGTGGCAGGGGTATGTACTTCATCTATATATTTTGGGATAGAAAGGTGTCCCCTTTATTTGTCAGAAAATTGTCATATACACTATATTTCCAAAAGTATTGGGACACCTGCCTTTACACGCACATGAACTTTAAAGTGGTGTTGCCACCAAAAAAAAATCTTAAAAAAAAAAATAAAATAATTGGAAAAAAAAAATTTTTTTACTCACCTCTAAATGCCTGTTGCTAGGGGGTCCCTCATAGTCTGCCACCTTCAGTGCCCGGGCACTGACATCACTTCCCCTCGGCAGCGCACAGTCATCTGGGACCTGTCACGTGTCCCAGATGAATGAGCGCCGTATCACGGCGCCCCTAGCGCAGTGGGTGCTGGCTATGAAGCCACAGCCGGGTTCCCACAGTAAAAATGCCGGCGCCGCGAGTGGAGCAGGGAACGAGGGGAGCCTCGTTCTCCCGCATCGCTGGACCCCGTTACAGGTAAGTGTCCGATTATTAAAAGTCAGCAGCTGCAGTATTTGTAGCTGCTGACTTTTAATAAAAAATTTTAGGTGGAACTCCCTCTTTAATGAAATCCCAGTCTTCGTCCATAGGGTTCAATATTGAGTTGGCCCACCCTTTGCAGCTATAACAGCTTTAACTGTTCTGGGAAGGCTGTCCACAAGGAGTGTGCCAATGGAAATGTTGGACCATTCTTCCAGAAGCACATTTGTGAGGTCAGGTACTGATGTTGATGAGAAGGCCTGGCTCGTAGTCTCTGCTCTAATTCATCCCAAAGATGTTCTATTGGGTTGAGGTCAGGACTGTCAAGGCCATTCAAGTTCCTCCACCCCAAAACTCACTCATCCATGTCTTTATGGACCTTGCTTTGTACACTGGTCCAAATCATTTGGTGTAGGGGGGGTTATGGTGTGGGGTTGTTTTTCAGGGTTCCAGTGAAGGAAACTCTTAGGGCGTCAGCATACCAAGACATTTTGCTCCCAAATTTGTGGGAACAGTTTGGGGATGGCCCCTTCCTGTTCCAACATGACTGCGCACCATTGCACAAAGCAAGGTCCATAAAGACATGGATGAGTGAATTTGGGGTGGAGTAACCTGACTGGCCTGCAAAGAGTCCTGACCCCAACCCCCATAGAACACCTTTTGCGATGAATTAGAGAGGAGACTGAGAGCCAGGCCTTCTCATCCGCATCAGTGCCTGACCTTCTGGAAGATGGTCAAACATTCCCACTCCTAAACCTTGTGGACCGCCTTCAATATTGAACCCTACGGACAGGCATCCCAATACTTTTGGTAATATGATGTATGTTGATGTGTAAGCTTTTCCAGAATGGCATCCCCAGTTCTGGATGTACATCTTCTATAGCAGGGATATGCAAATAGTTGACCTCCATCTGTTGCAGAACTACAAGTCCCATGAGGCATAGCAAGACTGACAGCCACAAGCATGACACCCAGAGGCATGATGGGACTTTTAGTTTTGCAACAGCTGGAGGTCCGCTAATTGCATATCCCATTTCTATACTGTACATGTTGTGATTCCACAGAAGTGTTCACAATGACCTAAACACTCTGTGAATGTCAAGTGATTGACAGGAAAGTACCTTAGGAGGAGGGAATATAAGAATGAAGGATGGTGGATAGCAATAGTAGGAGCCACGAGTGTTTCCGACCGGCTCTAAAAAAAGAAAGTAGTGTTTTTTTCGGACTACATTTAGCAATGATGTCAGATCGCATCCAACTTTATTAAGACTGGACATCGCACATTGCAGCCCCACTAGGACTACCCCTCTCCAACATGTCAAGCTTTTTTGGGTTGAGACGTTAGAGAGACGGACCAATCACACAAGCAGGAAATAACTTTTCTGTGGGCGTTTCGTACATCATCTGCCCTTCACCTTGTAATGTTTTCTTTATCCATATGAAGAGTTTTATGAAGGTTCATAGAAAATTGAGTACTGTCCGCACTGGTTTTGATTTTTTTTTTGTCGATGTTTAACCGCTTTTGCCGACCAGCCGCTGTCATTTTACTGTGGCAGGTTGGCATGATCCCACGAACCGTCGTAGCTATACGTTGGCTCGCAGGATCTGGGGTGGCAGGCGCACGCTGCATAGCGGGGGGTGCCGATGCTTCTGGCCAACGGTCGCGACGACCGCCGGCCACAAGCGTTCGTGGGCACGAGAGGCAGAACAGGGACGTGTGTGTGTGTGTAAACACACAAATCCCTGTTCTGTGAGGCGTGACAAATCGTGAGTTTTTATTAGCTAGGAACCACGATCCGTCACTTCCTCTAGGTCAGTCCCCTCCCCCTTCAGTTAGAAACACACATAGGGAACACAGTTAACCCCTTGATTGCCCCCTAGTGTTAACCCCTTCCCTGCCAGTGACATTTTTACAGTAATCAGTGCATTTTTATAGCACTAATCGCTGTATAAATGACAGTGGTCCCAAAAATGTGTCAGAAGTGTCCAATGTGTCCGCCATAATGTCACAGTCCCGATAAAAATCTCAGATCACCGCCATTACTAGTAGAAAAAAATTAAATAAAAATGCTATAAATCTATCCCCTATTTTGTAGACGCTATAACTTTTGCGCAAACCAATCTATATACGCTTATTGTGATTTATTTTATTTTTTACCAAAAATATGTAGAAGAATACATCGGCCTAAACTGAGAAAAAATTTGATTTAAAAAAAAAAAAAATGGGGATATTTATAGCAGAATATTGTGTTTTCTTTCAACATTGTCGCCCTTTTTTGTTTATAGCGCAAAAACCGCAGAGGTGATCAAATACCACCAAAAGAAAGCTCTATTTGTGGGGAAAAAAGGACATCAATTTTGTTTGGGTGCAACATCGCACGACCGTGCAATTGTCCGTTAAAGCGACGCAGTGCCGAATCGCAAAAAGTGGCGCTGTCATTCAGCAGCCAAATCTTCCGGGGCTGAAGTAGTTAAGGGGAGCCGTAATATGATTTATCAGAGTTTATTGGAATTTTCTATCCAGTCACACAGTATTTTTGGAGGTGCAGTTTTATCCTTCTTCCTATTGTGCTCAGCTGAAAGCTAAATTGGCCAGATGTCAGTTGAGGCAAGCAAGGGACAGAAAGGAACATGTATTGGGAACGACTTCAGTAAGTGATCATCAAGGAACAAACTAGACTGAAGAAATGAGAAATGACATGTCATTCTACCCTGTGATCACCATCAGGAGACAGTGATCAAATAAAAAGAAAACGCTGCCTTTTTTAATGAAGATCTGTTTCCCTGGCCATTTTTGGCATAAAGCATTTAGAAGCAGACATCTGCAATACTGTATGTCATTGCATTTTGCATTTAATTATGTATTTAATCAAAGGCTTTTCATATCAACTCCGATACTCTATACAAGAACATTGAAGAATTATTTAAAGGGTTAATCTATAAAAGGAAACTTTTCTTGTTCAAGTATTTTATTGGAAACGAACGTTTCTGCTGAGGAGTCATTATGTATGTTTTTCAACATTATGGTTGGCCCTTTCAGACGTGGGCTTCAAAGAGATGAAGTTTTTGTTTGCCAAATGCAGTGTATAGGGGAAATAACCTCTCTGTCTAGGTGGCAGAGTGTTCTCTATTGATGCACATAATGCATAATCCTGTAGATAAGAATATCAAGGATCAAACTGAATGTGACGTTTTATGGCTTTTAGAAAATGGACCAGATGGTCGTTATCTTTTGTCGTGTTCAATCTAGAGCAATTATTTGTGCCAAATTATGGCGTGGCTCCGCAGGTTCGTTCCTTTATCCACTAGCCTTTTTACCTTGAATAAATGTTACCCTGGTCTGCATCAGTACAGCCTGCATACAAGAGTTCCCATTGTGTTTTTCCCCTTTGTTAAATTACAACTTCTAAATACTGATTTCTGCTGCGGAGAAACAGTTTGTCTGGTGCATGTACAGTACAGCGAAGCAGCGTGAATGAAGCATAATGCGATAAACAAATTACTGAACTCCTAATGGGAAAAAAAAGCTTAAATCTTCTCTTAGGTCTTTTTGTACCCACGGGCCTAATGTTTGCTGGAAGTTTATTTTGTTGCATAAAGAACAATGCCACTAAACAACGTTTACATATAACATAATCCTAATGTAGTTTCCCCTCCAGTACTAGACATGTGCGCCGTCAATAAGTTAGTTTTGTTCCGTTTCGTATTCAAATTAATTTGAATTTTTATTAGGTCCGTTAACTTTTCGTAGCAGTTATGAATGTTGGTTATGATGAGTTTATCAATATGAGGGGCTCCCACCATCCTTGTGCTGTGCTGACTTCCTGGGTGTTTAACTTTTAGGTTCGTTAACTTTTCGTAACAATTACGAATGTTCGTTATAATGAATTTATCATTATGAGGGGCTCCCACCATCCTTGTGCTGTGCTGACTTCCTGGGTGTTTAACTTTTAGGTTCGTTAACTTTTCGTAACAATTACAAATGTTCGTTATGATAAATTTATCACTATGAGTGGCTCCCACCATCCCTATGCTGTGCTGACTTCCTGGATTTTTAACTTTTACGTCCGTTAACTTCTTGTAACAATTACGAATGTTCGTTATGATAAATTCATCACTATGAGGGGCTCCCACCATCCTTTTGCTGTGCTGACTTCCTGGATTTGTAACTTTTACGTCCGTTAACTTTTTGTAACAATTACGAATGTTCGTTATGATGAATTTATCATTATGAGGGTCTCCCACCATCCCTATGCTGTGCTGACTTCCTGGATGTTTAACGTTTAGGTTCGTTAACTTTTTGTAACAATTACGAGTGTTCGTTATGATGAATTTCAATATATCACTAGTTACGTTTCTGTTGTAACGGAATTTGGATCCAAAATTCGTAAAAGAAATTTTGTACAGAATTTGGAAGCCTAGCAATTCGTATTTCAGATCCTCCCGAATGTACGAATTTATGGAAATTTTGTACAAATTTTCGGTTTGTACGAAATTAATCGCACATGTCTATCCAGTACCTTATGTGTCAGCCATGATATTCAAATCATAGGAACATGTAAGGTGACAGCATGGCTTCATCTGATTCCCAATCACGGACCCTTCTAGCAACCAGTTGGGGACGAGAACCCACAATATCAGCTAGTGCAGGTGATTTGATTAAAATCCCCTAATGTTTATGCAGTACACTTCTCACTTGTTCCCATTGGGCCCCATAGGCAGTGCTTATCTTTAAAGGGGGGTTCTTTACATATGTTTTTTTGCCAGAAGGTCCCTTCTGTCTTTTATCCAGGCCTTTTTCAGTATGTAAAATACTTGACTCCATGTAGCCTGCTATGCGCCCTTTCTGGCATGTGAAGCACCAGCTATAGCTTCCCATCCTCAAGCACCACAGGCAGCTGGCACTTGTCCTTCATATTTTACATATGTAAAAAATTTGATGCTTTGCTCAGTTGAGTTGCTAGCATGCTTTTTTCTGCCTATCAACAGGTTCAGAGTGATAAGCAAAAACAGATTCTTAAAGTGATTGGAAAGTCTATTTTTTTTATTTGATTTAAACACAACAAACATGTGTAGTGGTGTTGCACAGAGCAGCCCAGATCATCCCCTTCTCGGGTCCCTCTTCGGTGCTCCTGGCCCCTCCCTTGTTGAGTGCCCCCACAGCAAGCAGCATGCTATGGGGGCACCCGAGCCGAGCCACAGCTCCCTGTGTCCATTCAGACACCCTTTTCTCTCCTTATTGGCTGACTGACTTTGATTGACCGCATCGGGAGCCAATGGCGTTGCGCTGCTGTCTCAGACACTGAGGAGAAGAGTCCAGAGCAGCTGAGGCACTGCAGCTTGATCTAGATGGTACTTTTAAGGTAGAACTTAAAGCGGAGTTCCGGACAGTTTTATTTTTTTTCCAGGCATCCAATCCTAATGCATTATTAACACAAATAACTTTTTATATATTTTTTCATATTGTATGTGTATTTTATGTTCATCTTATACTTGCCATTTAGTCAATCCTCTTCTGGCGGTTGCCATGAATGATTGTGGGCATGTGAAGCCCAATCGCAACCTCTTCCGGGATTACCGATGGGTAACCAGCATGCACTTCTCAATATCACGCATGCGCGATGCTCAGGCAGCCGCAGCGAACTTAGAAAGTTATATATAGAAATATATAGAAAGTTGCTATAACAACGGGCTGCTACGGAGGAAGGTCCTGCCCCGTTGTTATGGCAATCGCCTTAAATCGTTTCATTCCCTGTCAGGAAATAACGCAATATTTGCTCACAGTACTGCCCTCTGACTCCTGGGAAATGATGACTCACATTTCCAAGGAGCACAGGCAAGAGAGGAAGTGATGCGGAGCTCCGTGGACCCAGAAGTGGCAGATTAGGAGCCACTATATAGCAACAGGGCGTTTCTGGGGAGTAAAAAAATGTTTTTACTCCCCAAATGTTTATTAATACTATAAAAGGACTATTCAAAAATATGTAAAAATGTTTTTCTGGGTGGAACTCCGCTTAAAGTAGGGTTTGGGGGTGATTTTTGCTTTAATATTTGCTTTAATATGCCTTTTAATATGCTTTTATATGTGCCACTATGGTGGACTTATCTCTAAGTTTGTCCTCTTCCAGCAATGAAGGTCCATGTTCCCTATGCTGCTCCCATCTTCTCCTGGATCTGTTGTTCTCCTCCTACTTTGGCCATTGCACGCTGGAGAAACATTGTTCTGGCACAGGGCTCCCACTATCCCCATCTTTCAGGTGCTAAGATTGTACGCTGCTCTGCACATTCATAACGGGTAGTGTACAAAAAATTGGAAGGCAGGTACAGATGTGTATTGTCAGAAGAGGTAGAGAAAGGCTCTACTACTGAAAAACTCTACTAGCCAGCATTTTTTTTTAAATTTAGTTCACCTTTAACAATGTATTCAGAGATGTTAAAGGTAGGAGACATTGCCATTGGGGTTTGAGTTCAGCCTTAACGGATCATTCAAATGCTCACAGAGAGACAACAGTCTTCACTTTTGAAAGTTTATCTGCAATGTTATCTGATGGAATTCCAGTCTGCAAATGTCTACTAGGAGCAAAGAGAAGCCAGCAGAGCCCACTCAGTGGCAGCTGTTGAGGGATTCAGGTTGTTTTCCGAGAATCCACCTCAATCTCAAAGGGGTCAACTATGGAATGAATGATGTTACCCCATCATCTTTATTTTGGATACAATGCTGAAAGGAAGATCATCAAGTTTAGTGTCTTCTTGGTTGTCTGTTGCTGTTGTACAGAAGGTCATGGAGCATGAGGGCGTGAAGGATGAAAATGGTTGATTTCCCTGATGTTTATATGGAAATATTAGTGTAACTAATGCTGCATCCAGCAGATTAAGATGACCAACATCTAACAGATGTGCCAGTCATGGCCATAATAATAATAATGACCATGAATATGATGGAATCTAATAGGGGATTAAGTGTATCCTCAATATTATACAAATGGATGACTATCGGATAGGCACAATTACAGCCTCACTGCTAAAGAAAAAATAGAGAATTTCTTAGGGAAGCTAAACTAAAACTTTATCAATCTGCATCCAACTTATAGAAGACACACAATCTTTCAGTGCCTATTTACATTTGTATGGTGCGATAATCTTATGTTGCATGTTAACATGCATTGCATTTAGGCAGCTCATCGAAAACAATGGTATATCAATATGCAGCCCTTACTTAACCACTTGCCTACTGGACACTTTTACCTCCTTCCTGCCCAGGCCAATTTTTACCTTTCAGCACTGTCACACTTTGAATGACAATTGCGTGGTCATGCATCACTGTACCCAAATTCAATTTTTATTAAAAAAAAATCTACACAAATAGAGCTTTCTTTTGGTGGTATTTCATCACCACTGGGTTTTTTTAGTTTGTGCTAAATAAATGAAAAAAGACCAACAAAAAAAAATCACAGTTTGTAAATAACCTTTTGCAAACCAGTTAAATTTCTCCTTCACTGATATGTGCTGGTAAGGCTGCACTGAAGAGGTGGCGGCACTGATGGGCATTGGTAGGCAGCACTGATGGGCACTGGTAGGCAGCACTGATGGGCACTGGTAGGCAGCACTGATGGGCACTGGTAGGTGGCACTGGCAGCACGGATAGGTGACACTGATGAGGAGTCACTGGTGGGCACTGTTGGGGCTGCACTGACAATCAGGTCACTGATAATCAGTGCTCTGATTATCAGTGTAGATGTCCCTTTTACACAAGCCGGTTATCGGCTCTCTTTTCCTTACACTGTCAGCGTGAGGAAAAGAATGCCGATAGCTATCTTGTGTTTACATCGTGGTCATCTGTGATTGGACACAGCTGATCACGTGGTAAAAGGCTGCTGGGATTGGCCCTTTACACAGCGATCACAGAGCGCATCACCCACGATTCCGGGAGGACGTCATATGACGCCCTCCTAGAACTGGCTGACTGAGCTGTAGCCATCATTTGGCTATAGTGCGGTCGGTAAGTGGTTAAACATAAAAACAGATATAAATAAAAGTCCAAAACAGTATAGAAAATGTCCATAAATATTCATTCATATCATAAGGAAAGTCCCAAGACCAACTTCAGTGCATGACAGATGATCCTATATAGCACCACATTCTGTAAATTAATCCACATACCGGACAGCGTTGACCTTCAAATGATGGAATGTTCAATTGCGCCTTTAAGATGACTTTGTCAAGGATTCTACACCATCTGGCTTCAAATGTACTTGGACTATTACTTTTGCTCTAACTGAAGTATCCCCAATGTAATGGATTACATTGCTCAAAAACCGTAGGAGTTCGCCAGGACCAGCACACCATCAATACGTCCTACAGGTGCACAATACTTTAGAGCATGCAATGAATGACCTTGCAAGAGTATAAACAAATCTCCATAGCTTAGTAGTCAAAAAACACTTTTATTATAGGACTAATGCAATCATAATATACAAACATAAAAAGCACTTTTACGCAAAATGGCCGTGGTGTCCAGTATGATGACGTCACAAGTCTTGCCCAAGCGTGGATAGTGTACTTTTGTTTTACATTGAAAACATGGTGCTGCCAGCACACTGAAATATTCTAAATATCGGACATGCCACTATGGTGCGTTGAAGCATGTTGCAACCCCTGTGCGCTATCTTAGTGTGTTGTTTTGCTATTTAAAATAAATGGCACCGCAACACATCAACGTGGGTAGTGCATTCTACTTATGGAGGTACTTTGCTTGTTTCCACAATGCATAGATGAAATTTGTCCTGAAAAGATGATTGGAAAAGAGATGTCAAATACAGATGTAGGCTGGGCATAGATGGGTTGAATGGTCCCCCATCCACACAAGCAAGATCGACTTCTATCGAGTGGGCATGGACGTAGATGTATGGAAATTTATCTGGTTTCTGCTGAACTGGCCAAATTATAATCCATCTATGGCCAGCCTAAAGATATTAGTAGAGGTATTGTGCTTTAGAGGCTCAGGATTTTTTTTTCCCAACTAGATCCCAGTTTTAATATAGTTGTATAGCTATAGTTGGTATTAACCCACAAAATAAAACCAGTTTTACTAGTCTGGCTGCACTAAATTGCAAAAAGCTAATTTCTGAATTTCTGATTGCCTCCTCTGATTGATGCATGTCATATTTTTTTCTTACTATGTAATTACTGTTTCATTTGTTGTGAAATTGCATTTTAACGGCAAAAAAATAACTTCATGTCATACAAAGTCTGCCATTTTCTTATCTGCTCTGAAACATTTTTTCCGTACTTGCACGACAGTATTTACTTATTATTAATTTATTTACTGCTTCTATTAATAGCGGCGGTACAGATTTGCCAGGCTTTCAGCTGAACTGCATTCAGAGGTTTCCTGCCATTGATTGTAATGTGAATGTGTCTGGGAATGAAATTCAATTATATGTAGCTGATTGGCCACCGTCACTGTCCTGATTGATGATGATAAATAGATTACCTAGGGCACTAGACAGCCAATACCATTGCTCATGTCATATTTCATAATCGGAATCTAAACATGGCACTAATTGCTTGTCAGGGACACAAATGTATCACTCTTCAGTCACGTTCCGGTGAGGAGGCTGGCATTTTTAATTTGAACATTTAGGCCTGAATGTAATGCTGACTGGTGTGTGTGTGTGTGTATGTGTGTGTGTGTGTGTGTGTGTGTGTGTGTGTATATATATATATATATATATATATATATATATATATATTTAGAGTTCTGTCAGTTGACTATAAAATGTGTATCTGTTTAGTTGAGAGGCATACATGTACATGTTGGCTGTCATGTTTGCTCATACCCAATGCATTTTTCTTGCTTATTAAGGCCTCGTTAACACAGGCGTACTAAAGCATACGCTTGTGCAAGGGCCATGTTTGACTGCACTGGGAGGAACGGGTGTTCTGTACTTGCAGGAAATCCTATTCTTGTCAATTGGGACACAGCAGCTGCTCCCAGTTTGACATCCATGCTTGTGCATGGCCTTGAATGCAAACAGTGTGTCCCCCAATTGTCTTGTGTCCCAACTGATATGAACGGAACATCTTGCACAGGGATGGTCGGAAACACCGGAGCACCCCTGTGTGAGCAAACACAGCCTTCACAGGGGTGAAGGCCTATAGTACGTTCGTGTCAACAAGACTTAACGCAGCACAGTGATTGCACTTTACTGCACCTCTTAGGGTATGTGTATGGGTATCCAACTGAATGAATATGAAGAGTCCGATGAGCTCCTGTGTACACCTATGTTTTATGTGTGCTAAAACAATGGATCACAGTACACTAAAAGAGCATGAAAAAAGTTAAAATTATACCCTATAAAGCTGTTCACATAAACATGTTTTAGAGGACAGTGCGGTATAAAAGCACGCTACATTATCCACTTGCCGACTGCAATATATATATATATATATATATATATATATATATATATATATATATATATATATATATATATATATATATATATATATTTATATTTACACATTATGGCTGAAGCCATCAGCCATAACCCCAGTATTTATTTTCAGCTGGCTTTCTCAATCTCTTTTTAACAGTTAAAAATGTATTACTTGCCATGGGAATAGACCCAGCATTCTTCTATTTTTATCTATTTTTATTTTTAACAGTTCCAATGTTATCTGAATGTGGCATAAATCCGTATATTGGTGCTGTTTTGGCTGAAAGTGAAAGTTGCTAAAGTGAGCTGTTGCTACCATGTTTCTCCGAAAATAAGACCTACTGTGATTTTCCAAGATGGCTGCAATATAAGCCCTACCCCAAAAATGAGCCCTAGTTAAAAGTGGTTATAAAATCCTATAATCTACTCTATTGCAGTATTCTATAATGTACAATGTGTGTGTAATATAATTGTGTCTTCATTACAGTGGTGCTCAGCTGACCTCCCGCTGCTCTCCTCCTCTTCTCCCAGCTGTCAGTGCTCAGAGCGGAGAAAAGAGCTCCGGCGGGATACGTAACTGCCCAGCAGCGTTGTAGCAAAGGCACTTGGCACATTTATATTACAGAGACACATACACTATATATTGTACAATATATACTGTAATAGAGTGTATTATAGGATTTTACAACCACTTTAACTCATCACTAATGCTAAATGCTAATGACTTCTGAGCTGACAGGCAGGAGAGGGGGAGAGAAGACAGGGGGCACAGGAACTGGCAAATACAGATTACATGATAAGACCTACCCTGAAAATAAGCCCTACTGTGTCTTCTGTTGTCCAAATTAATATAAGAACCTGTCTTTTTTTTTTTCCGGGAAACACGGTATTTGCATGGGAAGGTTACAAGAAACCTGAATTGTTAAATGTAGTATACACAAGAGAGGGGAAGGAAAGGGCAGGCAGCCAGGAAGTCTGCCTGGGAATATGTAATGCTGAATATTTCACCAGCTGGGTGACAGAAACATTTTCTTTCTCAGGCTTGTCTAGCTCGGTCTGTACATGAACAAATGTATCAGAAAGAATAGCAAAGCATCCTGTAGGACTTTGACTTTGCTAATTATCTATAAAATAAAAGTAGATGGTTCCTGAGGAAGACACTGGCAAGGCGACTAAAATGACAACTTCAATTATCTCCCTGACACTCCAGTAACAGAGATTCCCACTGAAGGAAGAGCTTCCTGAAGGAATCCCTGATTGCCTTCACCCTCCGAGTCTAGACTGTCATGCTCCAGTGGGAAACTGATGAAGAGAACCTAATGGCAAGAGCATAGCACCATTGAAATAGTATTGTAGAGGATAGTGATAGCCCAGACATTCACCCTGGCAGCATTAACCTTTGGCTACTTTCACACTGGGGTGGAGGGGAGTTAGCGGTAAAATGGTGCTAATTTTAGCAGCGCTTTTCGGACGCTAGTGCCGGGCGCTTTTAACCCCTGCTAGGGGCCGAATAAAGGGTTAATAAGGCCAGTAAAGCGCCACTTTGCAGGCGCTTCGACAGCGGTGCCCATTGATTCCAATGGCAGGGGCAATGAAGGAGCGATGTATTCACTGATCCCGCACCGCTCGAAGGATGCTGCTTGCAGGACTTTTTCTAACGTCCTGCAAGCGCACCGCTCCAGTGCGAAAGAACTCGGGCTCTGACACTGGGGCTGCAGGAGAGGCGTTTTACAGGCGCTATATTTATCCCTTTTAGCGCCTGAAAAATGCCCCAGTGTGAAAAGGGTCTAAGTGTGAAAATATCCACAGTGCATCTGTAGCTCATGCACTAATGCCGCGTACACACGATCGGAATTCTCGTCGGAAAAAACTCTGACGGTTTTTCCGACGGAATTCCGCTCAAGCTGTGTTGCCTACACACAATCACACCAAATTCCGACGGTCAATAACACAGCGGCATAAAACACATTCGACAGCACTATAAAAGTGAAGTTTAATGCTTCCGAGCATGCGTCGAATTGTTTCCGAGCATGCGTCGGAATTTTGCGTGTCGGAATTGCATACACCCGATCGGAAAATCCGATAGAAAGGTTTTCCGTTGGAAAAATTGAGAACAGGTTCTCAATTCAAAGTCCGTTGGAAATTCCGACAGAAAAAGACCGTTGGGCATACACACGGTCAGAAAATCCGATAAAAAGCTCCCATCGGACTGTTTCCATCGGAAATTCCGACCGTGTGTACGCCGCATAAGGCCGCTTTCACACCGGCACTGTCAAACCTGCATTTATATGTGATTAGAGGACATTTCTTAACCCATATAGTCATTTAGTGGTACCATTTACACTTGGCATTTGCCTGCTTTTACAGAAAATAGAATTCTGTGAGTTCAGGGTTCAATTTAGAGCTCTAAACTCTTGCAGCTGAACCTGCTTTAACCTCTTTAGAACCGACCGCATTTTACTGCAAAAGGGTGTTTCCTATAGGCACAGTGATGTGCCTATATGACGCTGGCCTCTTATGGGCACAGAGTGTGCCCCCCAGAACAGAGAGATTTTTAGTAAAAAGCAGCACATAATTCACATTAACGGTTGTTATGTTTACACTTAACCCCTGGATTACCTCAAGATGTTAACCCCTTCCCAGCCAGTGTCATTAGTAAAGTGGCAGTGGAGAGTATTATTACTGATCACTGAATTAGTGTCACTGGTGATGTCAGTTACTTCCAACCCAGTGTCAGTTAGTGTCAGATTTCTCACCGCCGCACTCCCACTATGAGCCTATGTTCACATTGGGACGATTTGGCATGTGATTTGTCAAATCGGCAGCTATTGCCTGCAATGGCACTGACCGATTCCCAAAAGTAGTTCCTGCACTACTTTTTGCGTCTTCGGGGGCAATTTGAATAGACATCTATGCGTGATTTGTTTTACCAAAGACATAAAGCAGAATACATTTTGGCCTAAATTTATGAAGAAATTTGATCTTATTGGATATATATTATAGCAGAAATTAAAAAAAATTTTTTTTTATTTTTTTTCATTTTCAGTCTTTTTTTCATTTATATGATAAAAAAAATTAAAAACTCAGTGGTGATCAAATACCACCAAACGAAAGATCTGTTTGTGTAACAAAAAAGATAAATATTTTGTTTGGGTATAGTGTTGCATGACCGTGCAATTGCCAATTAAAGTAGTGCTGTGTTAAATAGCAAAAATGGCCTGGCCATGAAGCTGAAGTGGTTAAAGCAGGATCATCTAAACGCAGGAAAAAAAAAACCTGGAAAGCATAAAAGTTGTTTATACTTTCAAGGTCTTTTCCTGCTACTTGGATGTTTTTTCCGACGGAATTCTGCTCAAGCTTGGCTTGCATACACACGGTCACACAAAAGTTCTCTGAAGTTTTGACCGGCAAGATTGTGGTGACGTACAACACTACGACGAGCCGAGAAAATTAAGTTCAATGCTTCCGAGCATGCGTCAAATTGTTTCCGAGCATGCGTAGGAATTTTGCGTGTCGGAATTGGTACAGACGATCGGAATTTCCGATCTGAACTTTTTCCGACCGAAAAATTGAGAACATGCTCTCGATCTTTTGCTGGCTGGAATTCCGCCAGCAAAAGTCCGATGGAGCATACAGATGGTCGCATTTTTGGACCAAAAGTTCTTAACGGACTTTTGCTGTTGAAATTTCCGCTCGTGTGTACACGGGGCATTAGAAAAGCTAAACACAGGGTGGTAGTGTGAATGCGGCATTAATGGTGCAATAAATAGCATTTCTTCTTGAAAAATTACTATAGCCAAACTTACTATAGCCAAACATAGATAGATCTTCGATAAGTGTATGTATGTGTGTGTATGTATGTATGTGTATATATATATATATATATATATATATATATATATATATATATATATATATATATACATATATAAATGGAACAGCATAAAATACACATAAAAACTTGTATAGTCCTGCTACCCAATATCAGCTTTATAAATATCCTAATTGGACATTAACCCATAAATACCAGAAATTAAGTTAAATGCATAAGCGCTAACCTCAAATTAATATCATGCATATTAAAATTAATCAGAAAATATATAACTTTATATGCAATAAATATCAAACAAAACACTGATTTATAAGACTTCTATGATTTGTTTGATAATTTTTTCATTTGTCTCATATGAATTTATATATTTTCTGAATATTACTTTTTTTTTTATTCATTTGTGGTGAGGAGTTATGCATTTTATTACATTTTCTGGGAAGCGCTGTATTTGTGTGATAAATTGATAGACATGTTTGTATTACTCAAGTTTGCTTGTGTGTGTACAAGCTAATTTTATATACCGTATATCTTGGGGAAACTACAGAGATCAGCTTGAAGAACCCAACATACCAACAACATTTAGTTCTTTAATTAAAATAATGTTTCTTCTGAAGTTTGCCGTATGCATAAAATATTTTTCAGCCTAAGACCATATCTCAGTCCCATCTTTGCATTGCTTACAACTAAAAGTGTGTTGCAGTGGATAACAGTGCAGAACTGAAGATCCTGTACAGAACAAGCAAGGAGTTCTAGCACTGCACAGACTACATGATGTCTGAGAGTTCATGTCATCATTTATGCTTTTCCAGTCTACTGCTTACCGAATGACTGCAAAAATATAAAAAATGTTTTAGTGTTTTTTGAAACAGAACTCTAGGCAAATATAGAAATCCGTCTTTTAGTCCATTATGTGTTGATTCAGGTAGCATTAAAGTGACCCTGTCACTTTCTCCAGTAAAGAAAACCCAAAGCCCCCTGCAAAAGCAGGTGGGTCAGTACTTTTCTAGCTGTAGGTGTGCTGCTGCTTTCTGACACTTCCAAGTGCATGGGATGATGGGTCCCCTTCTGGCAGTTGCAGTTTCTCCTGTCAACCCCTAAGTCATTACAGTACACAATAATGACACAGCAATCGGCAGGAGTGTTGGGTGGCAATGACACCAGACACTGTGCAAGAGTGAACTTTTTAACACACCATCTGACAGAAACATTAAAGAGGAAGTAAACCCTAATGGGTTTACTTCCTCTTTGTTTCCCTGCAAAGGTAAAGCATAATGGACTACTATGCATCGCATAGTAGTCCATTATACTTACCTGAGACAGGAGCCAGTGAAGTCGCCGCTGTCCCCTTGTGTACGGCGCCTCCATCTTCTTGGTGGGTCTCGCGGCTCCGGCGCTGTCATTCGACGGTGCCGCAATAACGTCACTCCCGGGCATGTGCACGGGAGCCGCCACTCGCGGCATATCGCCGTCGAGAGCGGTTTTCTCAGTGCGCCTGTGCGCCGCTGTCTACAGCGCATGCGCCGTAGACAGCGGTGCCTGTTCTTTGGAAAATATCTGCTAAACCGTGTAGGTTTAGGAGATATTTCTTTGACCTACAGGTAAGCCTTAATCCAAGCTTACCTGTAGGTCCAAGTGGTTTGTAAGTGTTTACAACCACTTTAAAGTGGATGTAAACCACTTTTTTTGTCTGGCACAATATAGAGTATGGGATTTCAGATCAGCTGTGCCCAGTCTTGCCACAAAGAGTTAATCCAGCTCTGAGAAATTCTCATATCTTTTTTCAGTGAAATAAAACAGACAAACTGAAAACTTTGTCCGTTCTTCCCCCTTGCTGTGATTGACAGGTGATTTACATATCTCGTGCACTAGCCTAAGACATGCATTATTTTTTAATTCCCACTCCTTTCTTCAGCAGCTCTGCAAGGATTGGCTGTTCCACACCTCAGCATGATTTGGCATGCTGAAGTCATGTGGGGACTTTTCTGGGTTTTGACTGGATGTTAGTGATCATAGAAGAAGTTCAGTGTAAGAAATACACAGGAGAAAATGCATGTTGATAAGGGGAGTGTAGAGGTGGGCGGGGAGTCTACTGACATCACGACTCCACCCTCTGAGCCCTGGAAAACAGACCCACCCACAAAATCTGCAGTTTTTTGTGTCTCATAGCAGACAGAGGGGAGACATTTGACAGATAAGTATACATGCAGGAGGCATGTATATCCTTCTAGATAACCAATATTGCAGTAGTTTAGAAAGGATGGGAGTGGGTTTACATCCACTTTAAGTATTTACCTTCTTCTCCTTTTGCAGTGGGTTCCACTTTTTTTTTTTCATTAAAGAAGCAACAACGTTGCTTTAACCACTTGAAAACCAGGCATTTTCTGGCACTTTTCGTTAACATGTGAAAATCTTTTTTTTTTTTTTTTCTGCTAGAAAACTAGTCAGAACCCCCAAAAAGGATATATATTTTTTTAAAGCAGAGGCGCTAGAGAATTGGTTGGTTTTGCTAATTTATATGCCACATGATATTTGTGCAGCGTTTTTTTCAAATGAAATTTTTGGGAAAAAAAATACAATTTTAATGCAAAAAAAAAAACATACAAATACATAACCCAATTTTTTTGTAAAATATAAAAGATGTCACGCCAAGTAAATAGATACCAAACATGTCATGCTTTAAAATTGCGCATACCTGCACAATGGCAACAAACTATGTAAATTTTACTGTCTATAGGTGATGCTTTAGCCTGGGTTCACGCTATTGCGAACACAGACATTGCATGTGATTCGCACTGCATTGCTGTGCAGATCACATGCAATGTCTGTGAGATGCAAATTCAGCCATACAGTTTGTATGGCTGATCTTGCATTGCATTCACACGAAAAAATTCTGCAGGAACCTTTTTTTCCCCGCACTGGAATCAAATCGCATGGGTGTTCACACCCATGCAATCTGATTCCTGTCCGAATTCACAGTTCACACTGTAATCTGCAAACTGATCTGGGGGTGTCAATAACTTTGTATTGACGCCCGCAGTGGTTCACAGAGGGCAGTGAGAACTGCCTGCGAGGGAGATGCAATGCGGGAACCCGCACTGGAATCACGCTGGTTCCCGCATCGTAATAGTGTGAACTGGAGCTCAAAAGCTTTTACAGGTTACCACTTTAGATGTACAGAGGAGGTCTAGTGCTAGAATTACTACCCATGATGTGCGACGATAGCACGCATTCACCTTTGTGCGCGGGGATGGGGGGCACTTTAAGTTTTTAATTTTTTTGTTTTTTTTACACTGTTGTTTTAATTTATTTGTATTTATTTTTTTGATCACTGTTATTGCTGTAACAAGGAATGTAATCATCCTTGTGACAGCAATAGGTACATGACAGGTACTCTTTATGGAGGGATCTGGGGTCTGTAAGACCCCAAATCCCTCCTTTGCACTTGAAAGCATTCAAAATGCTAAGATCTGCATTTTTGAATACTTCAGATTTTCAAAAAATGAAGCCATTAAGATGCAGGTAAACTGGAAGTCACACAGGAACATGGTGATCAAGGCAACCTATTTGATTTTTGACTGTTCATACATTTATTTACCTGTAGTAAAAAAGATGTACTGAGAAATGCCTGCATGTACAGTGAGAGAACAAAGTATTTAATCCCCTGCTGATTTTGTACGTTTGCCCACTGACAAAGAAATGATCAGTCTATCATTTTAATGATAAGTTTATTTTAACAGTGAGAGACAGAATAACAAAAATATCCAGAAAAATGCTTTTCAAAAAAGTTATAAATTGATTTGGATTTTAATGAGTGAAATAAGTATTTGATCCCCTATCATTCAGCAAGTTTTCTGTCTCCCAGGTGTCTTCTTTACAGGTAACGAGCTGAGATTAGGAGCACTCTTGAATGGAGTGCTCCTAATCTCAACTTGTTACCTGTATAAAAGACACCTGTCCACAGAAGCAATCATTCAGATTCCAATCTCTCCACCATGGCCAAGATCAAAGAGCTAAAAAATAACGAATAAATATACCGCGCTAAATGCTATATGCAATACATTGCTACATACAGAAAAATAATTGTAAAATACTAAAAAAAATCAATACATAAACCAGTCCCCAGTGAAAGTGCTGTTGCTTGTGGAACAATGATGAAAAACTCATATACAGTGCTGTGACTTGATAATTAGTTCCGTGCTCCTTATGTGCTTAAAATAGGGTGCCCCCCCCTAGTAGATGTGCACTCACCCTTGAGATTGGACCAACTATTGCTAGTTAGGTCAAATGCATGTGTGTGGGGCGACCCCTGTAGATATCCTCTGGACTGTTGGTTAACTATGATGAATGTTCCTCATATAGATGGATAGAATAGAGAAAACCTCATTGCGGAGAATGAAAAAAATATTCAACTCACATGTATGAGTGCCTGATATCCTGGCACCCGGAGTGAACAGCAGGTAAAAATATCTGTGAAATCTGCCTGATCAATTCATGCAGTGAAGGGCTCGATTTCCAGGTATGGGCGGAAGTTGTCACGATCACGTGACTCAACCTGAGGACGGCCAATCTGATAGGCCAAAATGCATAGAGGTTAAGTCACGTGATTGTGACAACTTCCGCCCATAACTGGAAATCGAGCCCTTCACTGCATGAACTGATCAGGCAGATTTCACAGATGATATTTTTACCTGCTGTTCACTCCGGGTGCCAGGATATCAGGCACTTATACATGAGAGTTGAATATTTTTTAATTCTTTGGAATAAAAGTTATTTTTAAACGGCACTGCGCAATGAGGTTTTCTCTATTCTATCCATCTATATGAGGAACATTCATCATAGTTAACCAACGGTCCAGAGGATATCCATAGGGGTCGCCCCACACATGCATTTGACCTAACTAGCAATAGTTGGTCCAATCTCAAGGGTGAGTGCACATCTACTAGGGGGGGGGCACCCTATTTTAATCACACAAGGAGCACGAAACGACTTATCAAGTCACAGCACTGTATATGAGTTTTTCATCATTGTTCCACAAGCACCAGCACTTTCACTGGGGACTGGTTTATTTATTGATTGTCTTCAGTATTTTACAATTATTTTTCTGTATCTAGCAATGTATTGCATATAGCATTTAGCACGGTATATTTATTCGTTATTTTTTATCATCAATTGTTTACACCAATTTCACACTGCAGCTGCTCAAATCATATGGTACATTTTATCCATGATATTAATACATACATACATGAATGAGGTGATTTATATTGGTAGTAATCCTTTTGGCGCTTTGGTCCATATATATTTTTTCAAAGAGCTGTCCAAGGATGTCGGAGACAAGATTGTAGACCTACACAAGACTGGAATGGGCTACAAGACCATCACCAAGCAGCTTGGTGACAGGGTGACAACAGTTTGTGTGATTATTTGCAAATGCAAGTAACACAAAATACCGGTCAATCCCCCTTGGTCTGGGGCTCCATGTAAGATCTCACCTTGTGGCGTTTCAATGATCATGAGAACGGTGGGGAATCAGCCCAGAACTACACAGGAGAATCTGGTCAATTATCTCAAGGCAGCAGGGACCATAGTCACCAAGAAAACAATTCATAACACTGTACGCTGTGAAAGAATGAAATCCTGCTGTGCCCGCAAGGTCTCCCTGCACATGTACAGGCCCGTCTGAAGTTTGCTAATGAACATCTGAATGATTCAGAGGAGAACTGGGTGAAAGTGTTGTGGTCAGATGAGACAAAAATCAAGCTCTTTTGGCATCAACTCAACTCACCGTGTTTGGAGGAGGAATGCTGCCTGTGACCCCAAGAACACCATCCCCACTGTCAAACATGAAGGTGGAAACATTATGCTTTGGGGGTGTTTTTCTGCTAAGGGGACAGGACAACTTCACTGCATCAAAGGGATGATGGACAGGGCCATGTACCATCAAATCTTGGGTGAGAACCTCCTTCCCTCAGCCAGGGCATTGAAAATGGGTCGTGGATGGGTATTCCAGCATGACAATTACCCAAAACACACGGCCAAAGCAACAAAGGAGTGGCTCAAGAAGAAGCACATTAAGGTCTGGAGTGGCCTAGCCAGTCTCCATACCTTAATCCCATAGAAAATATGTGGAGGGAGCTGAAGGTTCGAGTTACCACACGTCGTCCTCGAAACCTTAATGACTTGGAGAGGACCTGCAAAGAGATGTGTGCAAACCTGGTGGCCAACTACAAGAAACGTCTGACCTCTCTGATTGCCAACAAGGGTTTTGCCACCAAGTACTAAGTCATGTTTTACGAAGGGGTCAAATACTTATTTCACTCATTAAAATGCAAATCAATTTATAACTTTTTTTTAAAATGCATTTTTCTGGATATTTGTGCTGTTATTCTGTCTCTCACTGTTAAAATAAACCTACCATTAAAAATATAGACCGATCATTTATTTGTCAGTGGGCAAAATACTTTTCCCTCATTGTAACCAGGTCTGACATATGCAGATTTGCAAATTGTGCACTAGAGGGAGCGCTCTATTTCACATCAGTCACTCAGCCTCTCTTTCTCTTTAACCACTTGCCGACCGCCGCATGTACATATACGTCGGCAGAATGGCACAGCTGGGCAAATGGGCGTACAGGTACTTTGAATTTTCCGCCGTGTGGTCATATTTGATTTGTAGCAGATATCTTTTATGTAGCTCCATCTTATTATAAATATTTGTATTGATGACGTTTCCTATTGATGAACAAGTTCATATTCAGTTAGCTGTCAGCAACAATTTTTAAATGACAATGTTGCTATTGTCATTAAGTTTGTTAACATTCATGGAATATTCTGAAGATTTCTCTCATGTATTTCCAGCCTAACTGCAGCTAAAAATAGCTTATTAACAAAGATATTTAGGCTACACTTGTCCTTTGGGTCACAGGAATGCACTTGGTTCTGCACTCCTGTGAACTGTCAGCTGACGTCACAGAGCCAGTCCATGCTCTGCAGGGATTCTAACCATAATGTCAGGATCCGCACAGATTCCTAATGAGCAGCTGGCTCATCCTCTGAGCAGGTGGCTGAGAGCCTGAGCCAGCTGTGCCCGCCCCCCTGCAGTCCGGCACTCCTGTAAGCTCTGAAGTGGTAGTGTCATGGTCTGGCGTACAGATCAGAGACCAGTAGCTATAGCAGTAGAGTGGCTTCCACAGGCCAGCTGGATAAGTGTAGAAGCAAGTCGTCCTGGTGAATGACATGCAGAGTCTAAGTACTAACCAGTGTTCACCAAAGCTCATGATAGTGGAGATGGGTTTTGCTGTGTGTTAGTACCAGGCCACAGTCCTCAGGATTGCCCCACCAGGAGGTGAGAAAGCTGGGGTCCAGTAGCAGATATAGCAGGTAGGGATCAAGTTTAAGCATAGTCTGTAAACAAGCCAAAGTTTGGTAACAGGTGGTCACAGGTCAGGATTAAGAAGAAGCGTAGTCGAGGAACAAGCCAAAGGTTGGAAACGAGTGGTGGCAGAGATACAAACGACAACAGGAGGGAGAAGAGCGAGATATTGGCTGGAAAGAGCACAATAATTTGGCAAACGGGACATGCAGAGACCTGGCTTAAAACAGGAAGTTCATGGGAGGAGCAAATAGTTCAAGGTTCACCAAAAACAGAAGACAAGGCAAGAAAGTCCAAACAATCAGACAGTGAGCTGTCCAGCATCTCAGGTGGCTCAGCAAGAAGAGACATTGCCATTGTGCAGCCATGGAAATTGGCCCATGCGTGCCAGGGCAGGATTTTTGTACTTGCGGCAATATTGCTGTAAAAATGTCTTGTTTTATGTTATATCTATTTTCAGGGAAAGTTGTTTTGTTTTGTCACAACTTCTTTTCTCACCATTCAAGTCATCAAGAATAGAGGGGAGGTCAGAAACAAAACTGGGCAGCTGAGGTTTCTGATAGCCCAACACTCTTAAATGCTGACTGCAGTTCCTGCATGAAACAATGCTGCAAACAGGTTACAACCTTAAAGTGGAAGTCCATACAAAAACTAAAATCCCTGCATTCATAGCCACCAACATTCTATCACTAACCTCTCTAGCCCTCAAAAGAAAAACTCAGTATACATACCTTTTCTACAGGCGATCCGACCTGATCTCCAGCGGCAGAAGCTCGGATCACACGCCGAGCTGTCGGCTGCGGCTTCGCTGGGTTGGGGGGGGGGTGCAGAGGACACGTCCGTCAACGGAAGCCCTATAGTAACATTATGGGTGACGTCACTTCACAGCCGTTGTCGGACGTGTACTCAGCAGAGCTTCCACCGCTGGAGATCAGGTTGAATCACCTGCAGAAAAGGTATGTATACTGAGTTTTTTTTCTTTACAGGGCTAGAGAGGTTAGAACGTTGGTGGCTATAGATGCAGGGATAGTTTTTGCATGGACTTCCACTTTAACCCATAAATGTGTGCTTATTAAAAAAAACAAGATAATTTGGTTTGATCTTCACATAATTCCAGTTCTACAAACCTACACCTGGTAAAAAATAAAAAAAATAACATAAATAACACTTTAATTTGTAAATAAATTTACTGTGCTTTGCACCATACTTTATATATATATAAATATATATATATATATATATCCTTCTGTAGCTCACACACTAAGGCCTAATTTAACATGGGCACTGTCAAACCTGTGGTTATACTGTATGTGTTTAAAGGTCATTACTAAATGTATTTAATGTTTTGTTTTTTTTTTTGTTTTTTTCAATGATGCCATTCACACTTAGCGATTATCTGCATATAGAGAAAATAGAATTCTTCGAGTCCAAGAACTGACTGGAAAAAAAAAAAAAAAACAAAGAAAAACTATTTTCTTCGGAAAGAAGTTTTTGTTCATTTATAAAAATCTTAAGATAAAACTGAACCATTTTCTGTTATCGTAATGTTAATGAAAATTAAGCTTTATTTTACGATGCTCATTGTGACTGTATCAAATTAGATGAGCCATTTCAAGCATTCAAGGGAGGAAAAGTTGGTAGTACTAGGGCCAGGGGACAATTATTATTATCTGCACCCTACACCAGCTTGCTCAGATTATGTGCATCTCAAATGCAAGTTAGGAGGCATTCACACTTCAGCTCTTTAAATCGCGGGCAGATTTGCCACGATTCTGCCCGTGATTTGTGTGAATGACAAATCGCAGGACTCGCATTTTGAGATGCCATTTATTTGAATGACACCTAAAATCGGGGGCCGGGTCTGCCGTGATTGTCACCCGATAAACTGTGATGCAAACGTGGCAACCCCCATCGCGGGAAGCATATCGCCCAAAAGTAGCTCCTGAACTTTTTTTGGGCAGCATGCTACCCACAATGCGGGTTGCCGCGATTACAGCGCAATTTATCACGCGACAATCGCGACAGACCCGTACTGTGATTTTAGGTATTATTCAAAAGAATGGCATCTCAAATGCGAGTCCCTTGATTTGTCATTTACACATCAGCAATTTCAAATCGCGGACAGAATCGCGGCAAATCTGCTTGCGATTCAGAATGCTGTAGTGTGAATGCAGCCTAAGTGTTACTAAAGCCACAACAGTAAAATCGGTCTGTATACGCAGTAAAGCATGCTTGTTATAATCGTGTGGAACCAAAGGGGTTAATCCTCTGCATTGTGTAAAAAGGCTGTTTGATCTGGTCTCTTCTGATCCTCCCCTTCTTCCACGTTCCCTCATCCATCTCTGGATAGTACAGAGGCTAGGGGACAAGCTGCGCATGCTCAGTTTGATGTATATTGCTAGAGGGTTTTTTTTTTTCTTGGGAGAGTGCATGTGATCAGCACAGGGCCAATCAGCACTGTTCAGACAGATGGTCAGGGGTCCTGCATCCTCATAGGACAATCATGGGAGAATGAAAACTCCTCCTACAAGCTTTAACCAGACACTGATAGAAGTCACAAGACTTCTCTAACTGCTGATGAGAAAAGGTATTTAGCTGTTTATATTTACTAAAACTATTGCATTCCCATGTTCTGTGTACTGTGGGAGACCAGATATAGTGAATGCAGGGTCCTGGGTTAAGTAACACGTTAAATTCACCTAAAAACATGCTGAATTTATGTGGCCTTCAGGCTTTGTAAACTAGAAATTGTGCACACAGCAGGTGGTTTGAAGTTTTGACAGCTATGACTAAGCTCTACGGATGAGCCCAGGCGTGTTAGCAACTCCACATGCCCGAGCCCGCCAGGAAGCTGACACTCCGCTAATCACAGGCAGTGAGACATTTCCTGATCTGTGCAGCTGCGATTGGGAAATGTCTCGCTGCCTGTGATCAGCGCTGCTGAGTGTCATCTTCCTGGCCGGCTCGGGCATGTGGAGTTGCGAACGCGCCTGAGCTCATCGTTACCAAGCACATTAACTGGTTAAATGTTTGCCGGGTCTTGATGAAGCAGAGGAACTTTAAAAAAAAAATGTAATTCATTGTACAAGAGGAAAATGAAGTCTAGGTCAGAGGTTGTGGGAAAACATATTCTAGCTTTGCATAATTATTTTAATGTCCTTCTCAAGACTTCCTTTTGCTGAGGATACAGACTTTATTTATGGCCACAGCAAAGGAAAGTTTCAGTCTTGCCAAACCAATAAGGCTCGTGTCATTTGTACAATTTGGGTCATTAGAAAGGTACACGTCTTTCTCCAGCAGCATCACTGGACCCTCTGGCTACAGGGAATGGTCCATCAAGCAGATGTTGACTCCAGTTAGTATCAGATATGTAATTCCCTAGGGAAGCCTTGTTTACAGCTTCCATAGCCAAGTATGTTTTAAAATATTTATCTTTACAACGTGTCCTGTGTAACGTGAGATGGGAAGACTAGTGGCAGTTCCAGCATCGGACGCATACGTGACACTGTTAGATTGTAAATTTGATCTCGCCCTGCGTAGAGGAAATCAATTCACCCTGGATTCAATTGTGATCGATTTTTCCTGCCGTGGCTGGAGGCCAAGGCATTTTGTGTGTGTCTATTTATATAGAACATATACGATTTGAAAATTATAGAACTAAATTATTTATTTTGATCTACTGTATGTCTGCTATATTATGTTTTTTCTTTTTCTGTTCTCTAGATCAGCATTGAGTTTAAGGCATTTTGAAAGGGACATTCACTGCTTAAACTTGTATAATCTTTTTTATTACAGAGCCCAACAACATATGGCTCACGGCTTTATATAATAAATAGGGAATATGTAACATATCAGGGTGTTGGGTAAATGTTCAGCTTCTTTTTTTATTTTTATTTTTTTTAACGGTATATAGGAACAAAAACAGGTCAAATTGACATTAAGTAAATATAAGTTTCAGGTACATTATATACTTATTCATGAGAGTAAACAATACATTTTTTACAAGTGTAGCACTAACCCCCGAAAGAGCTGCTGGTTTTATTGGGCTTACCGTTACCTTCTTCACCTCATCTCCGTCTAGGGTTTCCCATGGTGGATGGCCCAGAATAATGTAGAAACTGACACTTTATCTTCCTTTTTATGGTTATTTATTGGAAAAAAGATAACAGTCTCTTTAAAGTAGTATAGAGGGGTTAGGGTGGAGGTTCAGGTACCTTTGGAACTGCGTAGTTAGAAAGTTTCTCACTGTAGAAATCCAGAGAGCAACTGTCTCACAACTGGATTATCACAACCCAGATAGACCTCCTCACACTAGGCCTAGCAGCCGGTGAAGTGGTAGATAAAGCAAAGTCTCTGCCACAGACTTGGTTGTAGAACACTTGAGAATAAAGTCTCTGCCACAAACTTGGTTGTAACTGAGGGACTAGATAAATTTAGAGAGCTATCATAAGTTACCAGTATATTGCAGCCGTTCCGGCGATACCGTATGAGTGTAGATCCATTTAGTGTCCTTCAACTGAGCCTCCAGGCTTCTTCTTGAAAGCCAGCCTTAGCACATGGCTTCTTCCCGAATAGTCCTTCCCTGGATGCTTCTCCAGTTGCTGGGCCTCTCCTAACTGAGACGGCACTGGACCACTTTTTGATAATTCAGCCCTGACATCCATTCGAGCCTGTCCCTGCAGTTGCTTCGCCTCGGGCTATCCAGCCCCGAGACTTGGAATTGCATGGATCCGCATCCCAGGCCAGGAGGGCCACGGGGGCTGGTCAGGAGGACCAGGACCAAACAGACAGAATATGGCTTCTGGACCGGAAACCAGAAACACATGATCTCAGTACCTTAAATACCTTCTCCCAGAATGGGACAAACCCACCGCCCCAGGAAAAAAAAAACCTTCTCTATCGCGTTTTCTGGATAAGTTTGGGAGCTGTAAAAACATCAGTCTCTCCTAAACTCCTCTTATCTCTTCTGAATGTCAAGTTTCAGTGTTTTTTTAGTAAAAAAAAGGTGTGTTGTCATTGTACATCATTTCCTGGCTTTTGCAGAGGGGTGTGTAGTGCAAAAAACCCTCTAGAAACAAAATGCTCTTAAACTCTAAAACACGGTCGGAATTCTCATCGGAAAAAGCTCTGATGGTTTTCCCGTAGGAATTTCGCTCAAACTGTCTTGCCTACACACAGTCACACCAAATTCCGACGGTCAATAACACTGTGGCATACAACACGTTCAACGGCACTATAAAAGGGAAGTCTAATGCTTCCGAGCATGCGTCAAATTGTTTCTGAGCATGCGTCGGAATTTTGCGTGTCGGAATTGCATACACACGATCGAAAAATCCGATAGAAAGGTTTTCCGTTGGAAAAATTAAGAACAGGTTCTCAATCCAAAGTCCGTCGGAAATTCCGACAGAAAAAGACCGATGGGCATACACACGGTCGGAAAATCTGATGAAAAGCTCCCATCGGACTGTTTCCATTGGAAATTCCGACCGTGTGTACGTGGCAATAGACTCGCCTAAACTTTGTACAATATGCTTTCAATTTGCGTCTTTCATTCCACGTTTTTAAAGCTAAAAACGTTGAAGTTTTTTCTGCTCCTAGTGTGCATGGAGCCTCAAAGAAAGCTCTATTTGTAGGAAAAAAAGGACATTTTTTTGAGGATGATTTTATTTGGGTACAGCGTCGCACGACCACGCAATTGTCAGTTAAAGCAACGCAGTGCCGTATCACAAAAAATGGCCTCGTCAGGAAGTGGGTAAAGCCTTCTGGAGCTGAAGTGGCTAATCTAAGATGTCTGCCTTTTTTTATTGTAATTGCTAAGAAGGGAAATGTAGTTTTATCATTTTTTTTTTTTTCACACTTTAACTACTTCAGCCCTGGAATTGCAGAGCCCCTAACCAGACCTTTTTTTGCTCTGGACACTGTGTCACTTTAACTGACAATTGTGTGGTCGTGCAACGTTGTACCCCAACAAAATTTACATCCTTTTTTTCCCCACAAATAGAGCTTTCTTTTAGTGGCATTTGATCACCTCTGCGGTTTTAATTTTTTACGCTATAAACAAAAAATAGAGCGACAATTTTGAAAAAAAAAAACTATATCTTTAACTTTTTGCTATAATAAATATCCCCAAAAAAATATATAAAAAAAACAAATTTCTTTCTCAGTTTAGGCCGATATATGTATTCTTCTACATATTTTTGTGTATATTGATTGGTTTGCGCAAAAGTTATAGTGTCTACAAAATAGGGGATAGATTTATGGCATTTTTACTATGTTTTTTTTTTTTTATTAGTAATGGCGGTGATCTGTGATTCTTATCGGAATTGCGACATTGCAGCGGACAGATTGGATGCTTTTGATACTATTTCGGGACCATTGACATTTATACCATGATCAAAGCTAAAAATAGCCACTGATTACTGTGTAAATGTCACTGGCAGGGAAGGGGTTAAACACTAGGGGGCGATCAAATGGTTAAATGTGTTCCCTTAGCGTGTTCTGACTGTGGGGGGGAATAGGCTCATTAGGACATGGCAGGGAGAAGTAGATCCCTGTCGTGTCACTAGGCAGAACAGGGAAATGCCTTGTTTACAGGTAGGTTCTGGTCCCTGAACCAGTTTAAATGGTACATTTTTATGCTTGCCAGGACCATACCTTTCATTTTAGAACCGCCTGTAAGTGCCCTGATTATACACTTTCTTGAGCGTTCTACATATTTCATCAAATAAGAATAAGAAGTTTATTGTCTTTGGAAGGGTGGTCCGTGTGAACAAGTCGTTTCCCGGGATATAGTTATCAGTCCATGTGTGGGGTGAAGGTTACACTGTGCTGATCCAACACCTGATGAAGTGTGTTTTCATCTGTATTCTGGTGGGAGCCTGACACTGCAACCTTGACTTGGACAAATGAACGTATTTGTATTTTTCCAAGAACTTTTTGCACTACCAAATGCACATAACTAAAATTCAACCTCGTTAAAGCAATATTGTCAGTAAACTCTCCCAATGGAAAGCTTTAATCTCACTGTTGGCAAACTGTGCCAGGCTGATCTCTCATCCTGTTACAATTACCTAATTCTAATCCATGTTCATTAATGGAGATTGTTTTAATCTCTTTAGTGATGAGTAGAGCTATCCCAGGGACATAGCCGATTTCCACATACATTAAATTAACAGTGTATGTAAAGACTCTCTAGAATATGACTGCATTCCTGCTGTCTAAACTAGACAAGCTGTTATTTGTGTAAGTAGTAATAAAGTTATGTGACACAATACTTGATGAGGGTTAGTTTTCTACTTAGTGTTTGTGTTTTTTAAACTGATATTTATATAAAATCTTTGTTTTGCAAATAGACGTGTAATACAGGGTACTCCAGAGACAAAGAATCCCCAGAGCCTTATGTAATATTTTTAAAGAGAACAGAATACATTTGCCTCTCTTTCTAAGAACACAATTAACCTCCCTGGCGGTATTCCCGAGTGTGGCTCGGGGGGGGGGGGGAATTTTCAGTAGCAAAAGCAGTAACCCCCGAGTCGCACTTGGGATCGCATCGCAGGATCCAGGGAAAGTTACTTACCTTGTCCCCAGGATCCTGCGATATCCCCCCACTGTGTGTGCGAGTTGTGTCCTCCGCTCGATTCATCACAGTGCCGAGCTCCGTTCCCTGTGAGCATTGCGACACATGGGGACGGAGCACAGCGCCAAATTCAAAAAGTTAAAAATGCACAATACATACAGTACACTATAATCTTACAGATTACATAACTGTATCACATTATTTAACATCCCTTTTGTCCCTAGTGGTCTGTCCAGTTCTCTGCATGCAGTTTTATATTATATATACTGTTCTTTCTGCCTGGAAACTGGAGATTGTCCATAGCAACCAAAAAGCGTCCCTTTACATCAAAAGCAGTTTTAGACCAGCTAGAATCACTTGCAATATTGAGCGATAGTGATTTGTGGGGAAATCCATCATCAAACACTAAAAGAAATGACAGCGACAATTCTGCAACTGAGCAAATTTCTGTGTTTTTAAATTGATTTCATTATTGAATAATTTGTATTATTATTATTTGTTATAATTATTTATTATATTATAATGTATGATTTTGTGTTTCAAACTTTATCATACCCGGGATGTCTACTAGACTCTTGTTTGGACAGATTTAAGTGAGTTATAAGTGTTTTAAGTGGGTAATTATAAGAATAACAGGCCTACAATATAAAACGCCAAATTTCCATGCAAAATATTGTACCGCTTTGAGCATCAAAAATCTGGCATAATCGCACCGCCAGGGAGGTTAAAACAGCAAAAATGAGATGCTATTCGGAAGATGAGTAATGTGTAAATGTGTAAATTTCAGCTTGAGCAACTGAACTCTTTTTTTAAGAACATTCTTTTTTTTTTCTTCTGCAAAACTGATAGTTACACAGCTTGGCATATGAAATGGAGACTAGAGTTTAATCTGTTGGCTGGATTTGAGACTACAAAATATATGCAATATATCAAATTAACTTTTTATTCTTGACCATAATAAATGCAGTATGTGTAAAACCACTATACTTTCTGCTTAGTATGAGTGGTCCAGATGTGTCCTTCACAAATAAAAGAAAATCAAGCATCTAAGTAATGTATGATCCTTGGGTTCACTAACAACTATGACGTCATTTGCTTCTGGGCATGGCCCCTATTCCTATGCAACACGTTTTTGCTGTTATCTACGCTAACAGTAATTTGGTCAATGGCTAGCACGACAGCAGGTTCACAATATTACTGTATATACTCGAGTATAAGCCGACCTGAATATAAGCCGCTGCACCAAATTTTACCACAAAAAAATGGGAAAACTTATGGACTCGAGTATAAGCCTAGGGTGAGAAATGTGCAAGTACTGTAAGTGGAAAAGACGGTCAACAATGCCCATTTGCAGCCTCACTGTGTCCATTTGCATGCCTCACTGTGCCCATTTTCAGCCATAGGTCCCCCGAACCTCAAATGATAGTTAAGAGTTCCTAGATGCCCCCTAGCTGTAGCATAAATTTGGGGTTTCTGGACCCAAAGGGTCCCAAAATGACATTGCTGCAGATGGACACAGGTGACCGACTTTGGGGCCCCGTATCTCGAGGCCACTTAGCGCTAGGAACCCCAAATTTGGTGTGCAAACCCAGTGGAACTACAACATATCCAAAGCTGGGGTTCCTAGCACTAAGTAGCCCTGAGATAGGGGGCCCCAAAGTCGATTTGGAAAATGTCAAGCACTTTTCTGCAGCAGAGAATGACATTTTCCGAACTGACTTTGGGGCCCCGTATCTAGGGGCCACTTGGTGCTAGGAACCCCATCTGGATACGATTGGATGTGTTGTAGTGCTAGTTCCACTGGGTTTGCACACCAAATTTGGGGTTCCTAGCACCAAGTGGCCCCCGAGATACAGGGCCCCAAAGTTGGTTCGGAAAATGTCATTTTCTGCAGCAGAAAAATGCTTGACTCAAGTATAAGCCGAGGGGGGCATTTTCAGCAACTCGGCTTATACTTCAGTATATACGGTATGTTAACGTGCAGCAAAATTCTGCACTACATGTTATCCTATCCCCCAAAACCTTTCATAGTTTTAAATGTTTATTTTCTGTATTTTCAAAATTTTTATTTAAAATAGCAAGTTTTTCCACAATAACACATGGGACTTAAATCACTAAAGGCAAATGGGCTGTTAACTAATTTTCCCTTTAGTTTGGTGAATGAGATGAAGCTCTGTTGACTTTCATCATCCAATCGTGTGCTAGCAAAAAGTTTTTTTTTAACATTTTCCTTGCACATGATTCTTTGCAAAGTTAAATTTCACCACTTTCACTAAACTAAGAGAAAATTTCCTTGCAAAATGAAATTGTCTTGCAAAAGGAACAGCCTATTTGCCTTTGGTAAATCTGTCCCACAGAATCAAGACTACGGTATAAATTAACAAAAGGGCAATAGCTTTGTGTTACTAAAGGCATTTTTTGTATAACACATGTTATACTCACCTGCTCTGTGCATTGGTGTTGCACAGAGTGGCCCAGAACTTCCTCTTCTGGGTTCTCCCAATGGCCATCTTCGAAGAGGACGAGATCCAGCCGTGTATAACGCTGGATCGATTGAGGACTCAGGTAAGTATTTAGGGAGGTGGGGGAGGACAGCAAGCTGTAAAACATTTTTAACCTTAATGCTGGGAAAGCATCAACTTTAAAAACATTGTTGCTTTAGAGCAGGGATATGCAATTAGCGGACCTCCAGCTGTTGCAGAACTACAAGTCCCATGAGGCATAGCAAGACTCTGACAGCCACAAGCATGACACCCAGAGGCAGAGCATGATGGGACTTGTAGTTTTGCAACACCTCGAGGTCTGCTAATCGCATATCCCTGCTTTAGAGTCACTTCCAGTCATGGTTACTGGAACAAAGTGCACACGACAGCTCATTGTGTTATGTGTTCAATTTCCATTTGTGAAATACAATAATAAAACTTAAAATGGTTGTAAAGAAAACATTTTTCTTTTTAAATTACAAACCTGTCTATACTTACCTACTCTGTGCAATAGAATTGCACAGACCGACCATGTTCCTCCTCTTCTTGGGTCCTGATTCCCATGGGGGCACTTGTGCGAGCTCGCTGCGGAGACACGTTGTATGACACAGCAGGACTCGGCCAGCCCGTCGCTACTGGACTTGATTGGCAGGAGCGGGGCTCTAGTCAGCTTTGCTGTCATACCCCCTATCCAGCCTTTTATTGCTTCATAGATGTTATACATAGAGGGGGAAAGTATTTTAGCTGTCCTGAGAAGAACATGCAGTCACATGACAGCGGAATCAAAAATGGGTACAGATCTTTTTTTATTTTATTAAGTATTTAAGTAAAACAAGCCATTCGTTTAACCACTTACCGCCACTTGACGGTCGGCTTTCTTCTAATAACAACCGGAGTGGCTAACCAGCCACTCGGTTGTTATTTCAAATAGCGGGAGGGGATTTCCCACTGCCTTCAGCGGCTTGCTCTGGATCTCCGACCCACCGGGAGACCTGAGTGACTATCCGGAACAGCTTCCAACTAGTCGGACACCCGGAAAAAGCCAGAATCGGCTTTTATCGGGTTTCCGCTAAGGTAACCCAGAAGCGATCACATGATATTACCAGCTTACCGGCATGTTAACGGCGCCAATTTTTGAAAATCAAAAGCATTTCAAAACTCGGATCTTGGCGTGTTAAATGCTTTCAAGTGAAGGATTTGGGTACATATACGCACACACGCAACCTGTTCTTAGAAACTTTGAGAGGTGGGGTAGACATTTCTTGTGAAGATGGGGGGCAAAGTCGTGGCGGCAGCAGCAGCTTCAACAGAGTACAGTCACAGTCCAGTGTAAAATGCAGAGAAAGAATTACACTGTAAGCACTGCGCAAGGGAGTGTGTCAGCAGGAGGCAGAGAGACAGCGGGACACTAATCTTTCCAGTGATCAGCTCGGGGGGGGGGGGGGGGGCAGAAGTCTGGCCATGGGATTAGAGGCAGGCTGTGCTCACATGTAGAATGTAAAGAAGAAAACTGACTACGCGACGATGTATGTATTAGGGATAGACTGATATCGTTTTTTTCAGGGCCGATAACGATTATCGGCCGCCTTTCAGGCCGATAACCAGTGCCGATATTCTGTACCCCCATAGCAGTATCCTCTGTTCCACTCCCCCCCCCATAGCAGTGACCTCTGTCCCTTGCACCCCCCCCCCCCACTGTAGTGTCCTCTGCCCCCCCCCCACACACCTTAAAAAACGTTCGACTGCACTATAAAAGGGAAGTTTAATGCTTCTGAGCATGCGTCGGAATTTTGCATGTTGGAATTGCATACACACGATCGGAAAAATTAAGAACAGGTTCTCAATCCAAAGTTCGTCGGAAATTCCGACAGAAAAAGACCGATGGGCATACACACGGTCGGAAAATCTGATGAAAAGCTCCCATCGGACTGTTTCCATCGGAAATTCCGACCGTGTGAACGCGGCATAAGGCTACTTTCACACTGGGGCGGTGAGAGGCAGGAAAGGGACTCTTTACCATCGTTTTAGCTGCTATTTTAACCCCCTGCTAGCGGCCGAATAAAGGGTTAATACCGCCCGCGTATCGTTGAAGCACTTTGCAGGTGCTTTGGCAGCGCTGCCCATTCATTTCAATGGGCAGGGGCGGTGGAGGAGCGGTGTATACATCGCTCCTCCACTGCCCTAAAGATACTACTTGCAGGACTTTTTCTAGCGTCCTGCAAGCACACCACTCGTGTTTTCACGAGTTTTCTATTTTATTTATATTCTATTTTTAACACTAAAACGCCTGTAAAGTGCCTCAGTGTGAAAGTGGCCTAAGAAAATGTCAGAAAAGACCTACTGATAACAGCTGAACTTTATTTGGGGTTAATCAGAGGTGCTTTAAGCCCAGGTTCACACTGAGCTGTGGGAATGAAGCCGTGCGAGTTCAGCTGAACTCGCACAATTTCACTCCCGCATGTCAGTCATGATTTCAGTGGCGATTTTCACAGACATCTGTGTGGGTTTCTGCACAGATATCAATAGAAATCACAAAAAGTAGTACGGAAACAATGCACTGATTAGGATGGTGCTATTGCTGGCAATTGCCGCCAATTTGACATGTGATTTTACTCCCACCCCCCCCCCCTAAAAGATTTCAGTTTGCTTTTCAATTGCGTTTGTACAGTTTATAGGTCACAATTAGGATTGTCCCTATACCGATACCAAGCATTTGCGCAAGTACTTGTACTCGCACAAATGCTCCCGATGCCAGATCCGATACCTGGGAGAGATGAACAAAGCGACCCGGCACAACCAGAAGTCAGTGGGCGGAACAACGGAAGTTATGCTCTGTGTTGACACCGGCCGTTGGACATCCCAATGCCCATCTTGGTACACCCTGCACTCGGCCGCAGTAAGCCAGCAGCGGCCATCTTTTTACACCCAGCCCGTATAGTTCAGACTGGGTGTAACAAGATGGCCGCTACTGCTTTTATGCGGCTATGCAAGGAGTACCAAGATGGGCCGTCACAGGCAGCCTTTTCTCATGGCATTTCAGTGCCTGCCCATCAGTGCCCATAAATGCCACCTATCAGTGCCATCAACCTGTCAGTGCCATCTATCAGGGCCAGCCTTATCCTATTAATGCCATCTATCAGTGCCAACCATCTATCAGTGCCAGCCACCTGTTAGTGTCAGCCATCAGTCAGTGCTCATCAGTGCCACCTAATCCTATCAGTGCTGCTTAATCTGTGCCACCTATCGCTGCATATCAGTGCCACCTAATCTGTATTGTGCTTTGAAAACTGTCACATGACATTAAAAAAAAAAAAAGTATCGGCGAGTACTTGAAAAAAAAGTATCAGTACTTGTACTTGGTCTTAAAAAAGTGGTATCGGGACCAGTGTTGGTCATCTTACTTTAAAAAAGTAATTAGTTAAGTTACAAATTACTTCTCCCAAAAAGTAATTGCGTTAGTAACTCAGTTACTACATTGGAAAAGTAATTAGTTACGCAGCAAAGTAACTGACTTTTTTTTTAAATATTCTATACGTGTAACTAAGGGGGGGGGGGTCTAGTATTACTGTAACCAAGGGGCGCATTTATTATTATTGTTATATATCGTGTAACAAAGGGGCTGCTCTATTATTACTCTAACCAAGGGGCAGATCTGTTATAGCGTGTAAGCAAGGGGCGGGTCTATTATTATTATATCGTGTAAGGGGCGGATGGCTACAGAAGAGGCGAATGTTAAATTAATGGGCAGATCTCGATATATAACAATAATAATAAATGCGCCCCTTGGTTACAGTAATACTAGACCCGCCCCTTACTTACACGATAGACGCCCCTTGCAGAGTAGCACGAGCATCGGGACCGTGCGGCATCGCCTCGTACAATTACATGTTAATTGCACCTGTGCGGTGTAGAGTTCACTCAGAGCTGTTTAGGTTCGGCAATTTTCGGAAGCTCCTTTTTTGGCAGGACACCGGAATTACACTACTGCCATCCAGTGGTGGTAGATGTAATTGGGGTAACTAAGCCAAAGTAATGGGAACTGAGTTACCATGAGGGGAAAAGTAATCAGTTAGATTACTCGTTACCCTCTAAAGTAACTGCGTTAGGTAACTCAGTTTATTTTAACTAAGTTACTTACATCACTGATCGGGACAACCCTAGTCACATTAAAGATGGAAAAGTTCTGAAATGATTGATCTTTGTCTCATTTTTTTTACATCACAGAAACCTGACATTTTAACAGGGGTGTGTAGACTTTTTATATCCACTGTATATACTTCCAAGCACTGGGGTGGTCAGTTTAAAACAGGTGCACATAAGGACTGGCAGGATCAAAAGGGATTTCACACAAAGGAAGCAATACAAAGAGAACAGGATATTTTTAATACAAGTACATGGCACGGCAGACACATATCAGGAATATGAAATGTTGAGGTAACATACACTTTAAGTTAATTGCTCTAGAAAGTTTATTTGCATAAAATAATATCCATTGATTTCACATATACTACAATCTGTGATCACTTCCATTCAGCACACAGACAACTCTTTTTGACAAAAATAAATAACACCAGAAAAAAAGAAAACATTTACATTGTAAACCATGTTATTAGCTACAAATTGTGCAGCCCGGCTCACAAATGTTCAATTGAATAAAATGCTTACACAATATTTACTTTGGAAATCTTTATTCCTTTGCGTTAATGTGGTTTTCATTCTAGCTTTGTGTTCCCAGGATCTGTTTTAGTTTGTAATGACGTCATTGTATGTTCCCGGGACCATACAAAGTGCACTTTTCCCCTAACATTAGCATCAATAAATGTATTGGGTAATGTTTGTTATATGTTTATGCATTTTTTTTTTTGTGCATTAATATATTTATTTATTTTGTCACATATTGGAAATGCATCTTATTTCATGCAAACCCCATGACAACGTTTAGAACCAACATGTCAATTATCCATAAAAACTGCATTTGCCTAAGAAGAGTGTTGTGCCTAAGAAGAGTGTTGTGCCTAAGAAGAGTGTTGTGCCTAAGAAGAGTGTTGCAGTTGTTTGTGTCTTCCTAAAGCTTATTTCCACTTTTGCAGCCAAACCAAGATAACTACCTTTATATTTGTAACATCATTCCATTAACATAACATAACCCCCCAAAAAAACTTCTTATGCCCCGTACACATGGTCGGATTTTCCGACGGAAATGTCCTATCGGACCATGTTGTCGGAAATTCCGACCGTGTGTGTGCTCCATCGGACCATGTTGTCGGAAATTCCGACCGTGTGTGTGCTCCATCGGACTTTTTCCGTCGGAATTTCCGACGGAAAAAGTTTGAGATCCTGCTCTCAAATTTTCCGAAAACAAAGTCCTATCGGACTTTTTCCGATCGTGTGTAGCGAATTCCGATGGACAAAGTGCCACGCATGCTCAGATCACATTACAAGACCAAAGCTATTGGCTACTAGCCTCTACGTAGTCCCGTTGTACGCAACGAACGTCACCATGTTCAGGATGATCGGCTTTTCCGACAACTTTGTATACAACACCAGTGTCGAACAAAATCCCTTGGAAAAAATCTGACGGATTTTGTGGTCGGAATTTCCGACCGTGTGTACGGGGCATTAAAGTGGTTGTACAGGTAGAAGGTATCTTACCTTAACCTTCTGTGTGCAGCTCCCCCCCCCCCCCTTATACATAGCTGAGCCCATTCTCGATCCAGTGATGTGCTCGAGAGCAGCAGCTCTCCTTTTTCCCTCTTCACAGGAATGATTGATACAACAGGAGCCATTGGCTCCTGGTGTTGTCAATCAAATCTTGTGACAAGAGGGGGGGTGGGGCCGAGCCATGTTGTCTATGTCAATAGACGCAGACATCGCAGCTCGGGATTGTGCCCGCAGGTTTGCCATAAAATAAGCAGATTCCTATGGTGGCACACCAGAAGAAGCCACGCCAAGAGCGCTGTCAGGGTACCCAAGAAGAGGGGCATTGGGGCTGCTCTGTGTAAAACTATTGCACAGAGCAGGTAAGTATGACATGTTTGTTATAAAAAAAATAACACAAAAACAGACTTTTCAATCATTTTAACTTTTTTTGTTTGCTTACAAATCCTACCTAGCTTTCCCTTTACATAGAAAGTTTGGTATGGGGCTGGGACAAAATGTTTACCATAATTATTCTGGCAGATCTCATGATCTACATGTCCACACTGTGTGTCCTAACAAATGGTAAGAATCTCAAGGCTTGGGTGGTACTTTGTATGTTAATGCTCTGTAAGGCTGGGTTCACACTAACGATCTCAGCGGCTCACAGCAGGAGTCTGGTGCGTCTCCGTTGACCGTTTCAGGTCCGATTTCAGCCCCGAATTTTTGGCTGAATTCAGACCTGAAATGGACCAAAAGACGTACAGGGCTTCTGTGCAATTCGCACTGGAGCCGCTGCGGAGATGTGTGAGAGCTGGTAGCGAGCTGGTCACAATCTCCTGCTATGCGAATTAGATGCAGGGAAACCTGTATCCAATTTGCATAGGCGTTAACCCAGCCTTAAAAAAAATTTAAAAATCGCACATTAACCACTTCACACAAATTGCTGTTACTTTGACGCTAAATACCATTGTTATGGCAGCAGCCAGCTGCCATAACCCCTGTGTTTTCGGGAACAGCATGCATTTCTCTTTGAGATAAAAGTGGTCTCTGTGGCGGATTCGCTGCAAGATCACTTTTATCAGTGGCGGGCGAGGTGCCCACCCCCCTCCTGCCGCTCTCTGGTCATCTCGGTAGTGGCGGAGACGATCGCGTCCGCTCCCCTCACTGCCTGGATGCAGAGTGAGGGGAAGATGGCCCCCGCTTGGCTCCATAGCATTGAAGGGCGGAAGCGACGTCAAACATCACTTCCGCCCAATGCTCTTTAAAGTGGAATTTATTTTTTTTAAATGCACTTTAGTGTAAATATGAGATCTGAAATCTTTTTGACCCCAGATCTCATACTTAAGAGGTCTTGTCATGCTTTTTTTCTATTACAATGGATTTTTTTTTTTTTCTTTTAAAGACAGTATAAAAATAAAAAGGAAGATAAATAAGAAAAAAAAAAATGTAAAGCGTCCCGTCCTGACGAACTTGCACGCAGAAGCGAGCGCATACGTGAGTAGCGCCTGCATATGAAGACGATGTTCAAACCACACGTGAGGTATCACCGCGATCTTTAGAGCGAGAGCAATAATTCTAGCCCTAGATCTCTTCTGTAACTCAAAACTTGTAACCTGTAGAAATTTTTAAACATTGCCTATGGAGATTTTTAAGGGTAAAAGTTGTCGCCATTCCACAAGCGGGCGAAAATTTTGAAGCGGGACATGTTGGGTATCAATTTACTCGGCATAACATTATCTTTCACAATATAAAAAACATTTGGGCTAACTTTACTGTTGTCTTATTTTTTTATTTAAAAAAAGTGTATTTTTTTCCCAAAAAAGTGCGCTTGTAAGCCCGCCACGCAAATACGGTGTGACAGAAAGTATTGCAACTCCCGCCATTTTATTCTCTAGGGTGTTAGAACCCCCAGATATTCTATATTTTATTTCTAAGTAATTTTCTAGCAAAAAAAAAATGATTTTAACTTGTAAACACCAAGTCCAAAAAATAGGCCTGGCCCTTAACTTTTCTAATACTGCCCATAGACTCCTATGTATAAACCTGCTACAAAGAGACAAATAGAAAGGTAAGGGAAATGTTTTTTAATTATTGGTAGGCTTGCTGTGTGATGGAAACACATAAGTGGAAAAACACTTTAAAGTTTATGAGAACCTTAAAGGGGTTGTAAAGTCTCAAGGTTTTTCAGCTTAATGCATTCTATGCATTAAGCTGAAAACCCTTTTTTGCTGCCCCCAGAGCCCCCTTTTTTCTTACCTGAGCCCATCCTTTCCAGTGAAAGGCACGAGCCCAGTGGCTCCATCCACTGTCCCTGTCCTCATTGGATAGATTGATAGCAGTGGGAGCCATTGGCTCCCACTCCTGTGAATCAAATCTAGTGACACGGAAGTGGGGGTGCCGGGCCAAGTCCCGCTGTCTGTGTCGTCGGTGGACGCAGCAGTGGGACTCAGGAATGCGCCCGCACGGGTAACCTCATGGAAAGCGGCTCTCCGTGGGGGCAGCCAATGAAGGGGAGGAGCCAGAAGCGCCAACAGGGGCACCCCAGACGAGGAGGATCGGGGCTGCTCTGTTCAAAACCATTGCACAGTGCAGGTAAGTATGATATGTTTGTTATTTTTATTTAAAAAAAAAGGGAACCTTTTACAATCACTTTAGGTAGTTTTCCTGGAGACCCCAAGCCAACAGATGCTAGAAGACGAGTCCATGCTTGAGGATCAATGTTACAGGGCCTTGTTTTGTCTGACTTTTTTTTGTTTTGCAGATTATTTTTTTTTTAAATGTTCTGGCAAAAGAACAATGGAGAGAGAGAGAGAGAGAGAGAGAGAGAGAGAGAGAGAGAGAGAGAGACATTTCTGTGGCATAGGTGTTTAATGAACAAGATCCACAGACTGTTCAACTATTTCTGAGTTGATCACGTTTTACTGACTAGTTTCTTTTTCTAGCTATCCTGTTCAACAGGTTTCAATGACAATCTTTTAATAGCAGTAAGAATGTACATGATCTTGTGCACTTGCAAAGACAAAGGCTCCTTCACACTAGATAGCTGTGCTGATTTTGGCCCACCTCAATGTTTACTTTTTTTCTTTGTCCAAACTGTATTGAAATTTCAAAGTGACATTTTATATAAAGTTCTATTTACACAGTGGCATTGCGATATGGTAGTTTGCGTAGCAAGTCGCTAGCCGAATAGGTAAAGGCACTCGGATACATTTATTTGCTTATTATCTGCACACACAGATACTGTATGGAAGATTTTAAGATAGAGCTTTTTGTACCTGCTGTGTGGCCTAACCTTTTCTAACCTTCAACCCTTTTCTAATGGCCATAGATGCCCATAGATTTCAAGAATGGTCATCTTGACCATTCTATCTATAGTTGGCCATAGATTTCAAGAATGGTCATACAGAAAAGCTTCTGACAACCATCCCAATAAGTTTGCTTGCAGTTTAAACCTTAAAGGGGTTGTAAAGGTTTGTTTTTTATTTTCTTAATAGGTTCCTTTAAGCTAGTGCATTGTTGGTTCGCTTACCTTTTCCTTCGACTTCCCTTCTAAATGTTTTTTTTCTTTGTCTGAATTTCTCACTTCCTGTTTCTCCTCAGTAAACTTCACACCATCATCCAAGCAGTGTTTAGTCAGCCAGAACAACTTACTAAACAGTTTACTGAGGAGGAACAGGAAGTGAGAAATTCAGACAGAGAAAACAAAGAAAAAAAACATTTAGAAGGGAAATCGAATGAAAAGGTAAGTGAACCAACAATGCACTAGCTTAAAGGAACCTATTTAGAAAATAAAAAACGAACCTTTACAACCCCTTTAAACCTGTTTAGGATATACGTTGGAAGAGAGAGGGGTGATTTCACAGGCAACTGTCCCACTGCGATGCTATCATTTAAAAAAAAATGACCAAGAAAATAGAAATCTGTTTACTTTCTCCCCTTATTTTGGTCAACCAGTTCTTGGGGGGGGTGGTCTAACAAACAATATAGTTTAATCAATCCAAAAACTGATTGGATGGGTCTCTGTCATCCAACATCTCGGCTGTGACTTTTTCTTGCCGAGCATATTCCATGCTGCCTGACGTAGATAAAACTCTAAACTAGTAAATGTACACCAGACGGCTTCATAGAAAACACATACCAGCCAACTATATTCTTTGAAGGTAACCTTTCTACATGCTGTTAATTTCACATAAAATCTATGACATACACTGCCGAAAAATGCGTTTAAATGTATACAAGTTTGTTTCTTACAAGTCAGATTATAACTGTGCCTCTGAATTCTTTATTTACATGTAATTCAGTAAGCTAAAGCATTGCTTACAGCTCTGAGAATCTACCAGATACACAAGCACCAATGAATAGCACTCTTCTATCATGACCTTGACCAACAAGCTACTTCATCATAAGGGATTGGCACGCATTCCTCAGCCTCATAGCCTTATACTTTGAACAGTTTGCAACTGTGCATTAGGTAAATGCTTTATCTTCAGTCATCTGCTCCAAATCGGAAATGTTCTGTGTAACTGATTGGGCTGTTCGTGTAATCCAGAGTTCTCTTGGCTCTCTGGTTTATTATTAGTTTGCATACTTTGTGTGGGGCTCCAGGGGACTCCCACATCTTGCTTGTGGCTAAGACTGGTCCAGGCAAGAAGATGTCACTGCAAATTACCATCGGTACCATAATTAGAAGTCCTATACTGCAAGGCCCTGAGCTTTAGCTCAGCATGCTAACATCTGTTGGTTTGACCTCTGTAGGGGTGGAATGACAACATTTGACAGTCATATCCTTTCAGGCAACCAGTAAAATTTGCTGTGTACAGATGATACTTGTATGACTTTTTACCCATTCGGTACCAGTAGCATCTAGAGAAGACCGTACAAATATTTTAAAAATTAATTTACCCTTATAGGCTTTTATTTTAGTTTTGCATAATGTAACAAAGCTAAAGCAGACAAGTCAGCCTACAGGTTAAGGCTGCATTCAACCTCGCGTGATGCAACACGTTGCTTTTTTGTGCAACAGCATAGGGGAGCCCATTTGCGTGAATGGATTGCCTTGCGTGCAGCAAATGCATCAGAGTAGCTCCTTTTTTTGCAGTGAGCCTCTCATTTTTTTGAAAAGCCTGTTTTGGAGCATTTTTCACAAGACTGCTATCCACATTTGGGGAATCGTAAAGAATTAAAGGCATCACAAGCACTGTGCACATTTTGACACTTCCTTCTGCATTTTTGCGCATGTTTCTGAAACGCCAAATTGTGAATGGGGACTAAAAGCCTTTCCATATTCACTAGCACACCAGTCTTACTTAAGGAAATACGTTACTTAATTCAACATATATATTATATCCATGAAGTTCAGCTATAAGGATTATCTGTGTTTATAGAGTTGTCATTCTGCTTTGATAAAGGGGTTTGTTTGACAGGCTACCAGCAGCAGGTCTGGACAGCGCTCCTGCCCTAAACGCCGTAACTTCACGCAGTGTGCATGCGGTCTGAAAGTGATCTACCATGTTGAATTGTTTATGTAATGATGTCTCCTTTGTTTGCCTTTACTTAAAGTGGAACTTCATCCTTAAAGTGAAGTTTCACTGATCCTCCTCCTCTCCCCTCTGCTTCCAGTTTTGGACCTTTTTTTTGGGGAGGTGGGGGAACAGGTACCTAGTTTTGTCAGTTATCCACTCATACTTCAACTGATATCACCTAGGTGATATTAGTTGAAGCTCTCCCACCATCCCCGCCCTCCCGTGCGGCTTCACAGTCGGCTCCCCACAGCCAGCTGCACTGCACCCTGTGGATGGTTCTGCAGCTTTCTGAGACCTGTGACATGTCCCATGAGGTTGTGGGACCATTCACAGGATGTAGCATGGCTCGTTTATGCGTAGTGGGAAGCCAGCTGTGAAGCCACATGGAGTCAAAACCAGCTTCCCAGAGTCAACATGGCAGCACGGGGACCCAAAGACCAGTAAAAATGAGCCCAGGTGAGGACCACGCTGGATCCCTAGACAGGTAAGTCAGCAGCTTTAAATAGTATGTGCTTTTTTTGTACAACTTTATGACTTGCTATAAAAAAGGAATGTGCTGGAGGACTTTCTATGCGATACCCTAATGCTCTTTACTCGTGTGTGCTGTTTTTGGGCTTCTTTCTGCTGTGATTGATTAAAACAATGGAACTTTTTTGGTACAAAGTAATATTGTTGCAGCTTGTTTTGTCATCTATCCTGTAATTAACCTATAAACCAGATTTCTACAACACTATCCAGCAATGTTTCTTAACTAGGGTTTCTCCAGAGGTAGCTAGGAGTTCCTTGAACTGCAAGAAAGTTCTGCTTCCCAGAAAAGTAATACTAATGGTCTTTTAAAATAGAAGTAGAGTATGTCCAAAGCTTTTTTTTTGGCCATACTTCTCTTCTGAGTCACAGGAGTGTGCTTACTTTTGCACTCCTGCGACCCAGAACCAGCCGACTGTGAGCTTTGTCACAGAGCTCTCCAGGCTCTGAAAGGATCCGGACAAAAATGGATCGACTCAGATGCTGGATCGGCGGCTGGCTCAGCTTCTTAGCGTGCTGTTGGAGGGGCAGAGCAGAGCAGAGGACGGTGGCTGACAATCACTGCTCTCTGCTCAGAGCAGACCAAGAACTTGTCATGCAATTACTCAATTCTCGGTCTTATGCTGCGTACACGCGGTCGGAATTTCCGATGGAAACAGTCCGATGGGAGCTTTTCATCGGATTTTCTGACCGTGTGTATGCCCATCGTCTTTTTCTGTCAGAATTTCTGACGGACTTTGGATTGAGAACCTGTTCTCATCGTGTGTATGCAATTCCGTCACGCAAAATTCCGACGCATGCTCAGAAACAGTTTGACGCATGCTCAGAAGCATTTAACTTCCCTTTTTATAGTGCAGTCGAACGTGTTGTATGCCGTGGTGTTATTGACCGTCGGAATTTGGTGTGACCGTGTGTAGGCAAGACAGTTTGAGCGAAATTCCGTCAGAATTCCGACGGGAAAACCATCAGAGCTTTTTCCGACGAGAATTCCGACCGTGTGAAGCGGCATTATAGTCAGTGGGGGGACAGCTGCAGCATTGGACTAATACTGCAACCATAGAGGTGAATGTTTGTTTATTTTTCATTTTTTTTTTTTTTTTTTTTTAATCAGAACCCCACACTAGCGTTTAAGCTATCTGCAAGGATGGAATCTTTGCACTGACCACCAATTTTACATTACGGGCATCCTTCCGAATGACCACCAGTGTAGGGCGGTCCTTTTCTCACTGACAGCCCAAAAAAGGGAGCATTTCACTGGTCACCATTGTAAGGGGACCCCACCAATACGAGGGAGCACTACAATTTGACTGTCTACATTACTTTATGGCTATTATTATAATTTTCTGAATTTCCTTATTATCGAAAATTGTCATATAGAGTAGCTCTTGGTACATCAATTAAGCCACATTCCTTATACTTCTTTTTATTGTTGTATCTAAACTTACTGTTCAAACTATCGTGTCATGAGTTGTAGATATATTCGGTATTAACAGAGGTTCCCTAAGGCTGGCCATACATGGTTGAATTTTGAAAGAATTTTCTTTTGAAAATCAGAAGATTCGTGTGTTTTGTGATCCGATGGTGCCACCATTGATTTCAAAATTCGGTCAACCAGGCCTTCAATTTCACCTCATGTTGCTACAGAAAAGAATTTTCGTGGCTGGGAATCTTCTTTTTTTTTTCCAGGAATTTTCTTTTCTTGCACATGCGTATTTCTTTTTTGATTACACTTCTCCCACGATTCTCCCATCGTTGATTAAAAAATCGTTAGTTTTTCAAAAAATTTCCAACATGTCCGATTACTCAAATTTGATTGCTGCACGAAAATCGTCTGTTGCTGCAGCCTACTAATGGTGCGAAACACGAACTAAAATTCTTAGATTAGATTTTCGAAATTCGACCCGTGTATGGCCTTCCTAAGGGTTATTCCAAGGGTTCCTCTTTGTTAAAAGTTGCTCTAAAGAAATACTGCACCTGCTTTTTATACTACCCACTGCCTCCACTAGTATGCTTTCTTATAAATGTATGCTGACCCATAAATACCACTGACATATATTAGATATGAATTAATCTATATTATCAGAATTGAGAATATTTGACACATCCTGCACACACCACTGCTGTTTTTTTAAAACATCACCCTCTTCCCTTTTTTGCCTACACGTAACCTCTGGGTATTATCTGGTCATTTAATACTGTTCGGTCTGCTTAAGCCGTACTTAAGAGATACAGAAACAATTTCTCTCAGCGGCACTGAGGAGCTTTATAATACACATGCAGTAGTTAATTTGATTCTCAGGCTTGCACCTCTTGTCATCTTACAAGGTTTCATAAAAAGACAGTAAGGATAGTCTTTACTCATGGGGACTTCCCATTACGGAAGTGTCAGAGTAATTTTGCTGAGTTGGCATTTCTTTTCATGCTCTACCAAATTGCTCTCTTTCTGCTGATTTCTCAGTAGGCATCTTTTTATTCAGTAGCGCTGGAAATATTTTCAGTAATGAGTGCTCTTACTCTCTGCATTTTTTTTTTGTTTGTAATCATTTGAAAAAAGAAAGTCTTGGCAGATTCGCTTTTCGCTTTCAGATAGACGTTTTGTTATCTTTGTGACTTTTAATATCATTATTGAATAAATGGGCAATGCTTCCCAGTCTCTGCTGAACAACAAAAAACATTAGCTAAAACTTTAAAGTAAACCTAAACTCTTTGTGTTCTGCATACCTGTCACCTAAGCGAAATTATTAAAGTGGTTGTAAACCCTTACAAACCACTTTGACCTACAGGTAAGCCTAGATTAAGGCTTACCTGTAGGTCCAATAAATATCTCCTAAACCTACATGGTTTAGGAGATATTTAGAAAAGAAAAGGCACCGCTATCTACGGCGCATGCGGCGTAGACAGCGACACGCAGGCGCACTGAGCATGCCGAGATCACGACGATATGCCGCTCTCGTGCGCATGCGCGGGACTGACGTCATCGCCGCTCCAGCGAATGACAGCGCTGGAACGGCGAGATCCGGAAGTCACTCCGGGTTTGATGGCGGCGCAGAAGATCGTGGATGAGGGACGCTTCGGGGGCTTCGTTCTCAGGTAAGTCATTCATAATGAGCTAGTATGCTATGCACACTAGCTCATTATGCCTTTGCCTTGCAGGTTCCGTTGTTTTTGTTTTTTTTTAAATAGGCTTTACTTCCTCTTTAAAATCCATTGTGTAGGCAAAATGCAAAAACACTGTCAGAAGATTGCAGAGAGTTAAAGCGGAACTAAACCCATCCATTTAACAGTTTGAAGAAAGTTTTACATTCCCGGCACATGCCGAGAATGTAACTGTCACTTTGGTTGTGCTCTCAACCAAGCTTTCAAACCATCAAATGGCTGGTGTACTAATTGATGGCATGTGCAGCATCATGGCAGCTGAGGATCAAACAGAGGCCAAGGTGGCAGCTTCCTTGGCTAAATGTCTAGACAAAAAGATCCTGCCAGAAATCGAAGGAATTGCTACCTAACTGCCTGTAGAGAGATAACAATGCCGCTTCCTCTGCCTTGAATTTCCAAGGTAGATGTTTTGTGTAGAGCAGAAGAAGAGAATTCAGGCAGGGGCTATTAACACAGTAAGCGCTTCATCTAATGTCCCCATGGGCAAAAATCTGCATTTGTAAGAAAAAAAAACAATGGACACGTTTCAGAGGAGTGTCTGTTGAATTGGCTTCAATTTGTTTTTGTTGGCTGAGAATAGGCTGATCCATGTTGAATATGTAACTGTATAGTTTCAATTTGCATATTCAGCTGTGAACAAATTCTTTACAGAATCTTAAATGTTACGCTAAAATGTATTTTCTATAACACTTTCATGACGGTGATCATTGAAGCCTATATGCCCAGACCGAACTTAACCCTAAAACTAAAACCTCTGCATCTACAGACATCGATGATCTAACACTAACCTATCTAGCCCTGTAAAGAAAAATAAAATCAGTATACGTACCTTTTCTGCAGGCAGTCCGACCCGATCCCACGCTGAGCTGTCATCTGCGGCTTCGCTGTGGAGGTGGGTGCAGAGGACACATGCAACAATGGAAGCCCCATGTGTGCAGCAGCCCCCCCTCCAATACTTTCCTGAGCCCCATCTCTATCCATTGCTGTGTACAAGTGCCTTGGCCATTTGGAACTCTACCTCTTGATTATCTGAGACACAGCGGCAGCGCCATTGGTTCCTGCTGCTGTCAATCAAAGTCAGTTAGCCAATCGGGAAAGAGAGGGGACAGGGCCAAACAGCAGCTCCGTGTCTGAAATGGACACAGTGAGCTGCGGCTCAGCTTGGGTGCCCCCATAGCAAGCTGCTTGCTGTGGGGGCACTCGACAGGAGGGGCCAGGAGCACCGAAAAGGCACCCTAGAAGAGGAGGATCCAGGCTGCTCTGTGCAAAACTATTGCACAGCGTAGGTACAGTGCACCATAGGTAGAGGTATTCACCCCCCTCCCCCTAGGCTTTTTACCTATTTTGTTACATTACAGTCTTTAGTGTTTTTTTAATCTGAATTATATGTGATGGATCAGAATACAATAGTCTAAATTGGTGAAGTAAAATTAGAAAAATATATACATAAAACTATTTTACAGAAATAAAAAAATTATAATTGGCATGTGCGTATGTATTCACCCCTTTGTTATGAAGCCCATAAAAAGCTCTGGTGCAACCAATTACCTTCAGAAGTCGCATAATTCGTGAAATGATGTCCACCTGTGTGCAATCTAAGTGTCACATGATCTGTCATTACACATACACACCTTTTTAAAAGGCCCCAGAGGCTGCAACACCTAAGCAAGAGGCACCACTAAGTGACTTGGAGCTGTGCTAGCCACAAAAGGTATCTCTACAAAGTATTGACTTTAGGGGGGTGAATAGTTATGCACATTGACTTTTTCTGTTATTTTGTCTTATTTGTTGTTTGCTTCACAATAATAATAAAAAAAAAAAAAAAAAACTTCAAAGTTGTGGGCATGTTCTGTAAATTGATACAAATCCTCAAACAATCCATGTTAATTCCATGTTGTGAGGCAACAAAAAACGAAAAATGCCAATGGGGGTAAATATTTTTGCAAGGCACTGTAATTATGGCATGTTATTTTTAAAGCAAAAACTTTCACTTTAATAGATGCCACTATACTTCTCTCTTCCACTTCCCCTCTCTCTCTCTCTCTCTCTCTCTCTCTCTCTCTCTCTCTCTCTCTCTCTCTCTCTCTCTCTCTCTCGACAGGTTTGCTTGTAAAAAAAACTCACGTAACCACAGTGATTGCCTTTTATGATCATATGATCCTGAACCTTATTTATTGGGTTAGGTTGAAACCTGTGGCTGTCTGTGACAGCACAGTCACAGAATTAGTAGCACTTTTAGGTGCATGTTGCTAGTTCTGATATTAAAGGGGTTGTAAACACTCACGGTTTTCACCTTAATGCATTCTATGCATTAAAGTGGTGTTGCACCAAAAAAAAAAAAAAAAAATTGGCTTAAAAATCATAAAAATTTTTTAAAAAAATGTAATTGGAAAAAATGCCTGTTGCTAGGGGGTCCCTCGTAGTCTGCCACCTTCAGTGCCCAGCAACTGACGTCACTTCCCCTAGGCGCCGCACAGTCATCTGGGACCTGTCACGTGTCCCAGATGAGTGAGCGTCGAATCACTGCGCCGCTCGCGCATGCGCAGTGGGTGCCCTGGCTGTGAAGCCACAGCCGGGTGCCCACATTAAGAATGCCGGCGCCGTGAGCGGAGCGGGGAACGAGGGGGGCCTCATTCCCTCGCATCGCTGAAACCTGGGACAGGTAAGTGTCCGATTATTAAAAGGCAGCAGCTGCAGTATTTGTAGCTGCTGACTTTTAATTTTTTTTATTTTGTGGGCCCTCCTCTTTAAGGTGAAAAACCTTTTTTGCTGCAGTAGCCCCCCCGGACCCCTCCCCCCTTTTTCTTACCTGAGCCCAATGTAACCTGTGTTTTCACATGGAAGCGTTGGATCTCTCTGAGTTTTGTTGCTTTATAAACCACAGATCTAGCTGGACATATTAGTAACAAAAGCATGCATGTATTACATTAAACCCATCATGCTCCATAGTTCTTCATCACCAACTGCAGTGACAGTTTTGAATTCCTCTTTCCGCCTCAGTGCTTCTGTAAAAACCAAGTATTTGCACGTCTGAAGCTGCCAGCAGTGGCAGAGATGTTGGCAGACATGAGAAGTGGCTTCTCCCATAACTAAGCAAGTTACATAAGTCATCTATCCTTTTTTCTCACATTTTCCATCACAAAATGTAACTGCAGTTGCCCTGAAAGGAAAGCCTGCTTCCCCCATACCAAAGCAACATCTGGTCAGCAACATTCCACAGGCTTTCCCACAAGTAGAATTGTGCCGCTTCAATTCCAAAATGATGGGACTGACACAGAAGTATTAATAGAACTACATTAGTACAATATAGTGTATAAACCAGTGCTAAAAATATATCTAGCATGCTCTGTCATTTTGAGCAGATCTTGGTCAGCAAAATATATTTATATGTAGCTGAGTTACTATCCAATATGATGTACTTGGAGCTGTATAGAGTATGTTATGGTCATGCCACCCTCAGAATAGAAGCTCCTTGTCCACAGCAGTCTGTGCAGTACATTTTTTATATTTTTGGTACCATTAACCACTTCAGCCCCGGACCAATTGGCAGCCAAAGGACCAGGCCCCCTTTTGCGATTCGGCACTGCGTCGCTTTAACTGACAATTGCGCGGTCGTGCGACGTGGCTCCCAAACAAAGTTGGCGTCCTTTTTTTCCCACAAATAGAGCTTTCTTTTGGTGGTATTTGATCGCCCCTGCGGTTTTTATTTTTTGCGCTATAAACAAAAATAGAGCGACAATTTTGAAAAAAATGCAATATTTTTTGCTTTTTGCTATAATAAATATCCCCAAAAAAATATATAAAAAAAACATTTTTTTCCTCAGTTTAGGCCGATACGTATTCTTCTACATATTTTTGGTAAAAAAAAAATCGCAATTAGTGATTATTGATTGGTTTGCGCAAAAGTTATAGCGTTTACAAAATAGGGGATAGTTTTATAGCATTTTTATTAATATTTTTTTTTTTTTACTAGTAATGGCGGCGATCAGCGATTTTTATTGTGACTGCGACATTATGGCGGACACATCAGACATTTTTGACACATTTTTGGGACCATTGTCATTTATACAGCAATCAATGCTATTTAAATGCATTGATTCCTGTATAAATGACACATGCAGTGAAAGAGTTAACCACTAGGGGGAGGGGTTATGGGCTGTGACGTGTTTTTTTTTTACATTAGCGGGCGGGGCTGACGTCTGACGTCATTGATCGGCTTTCCCGATGACAGGGAACAGCCGATCAGTGACAGGCAGTGTAGGAAGCTCGCGGAGAGGTTTGTTTACACAGACCTCTCCCGGTTCTTCAGCTCTGTGACCCGATCGCTGGACACCAGCGGCGATCGGGTCCGCTGGTCCCGCGGCCGGGGTCACGGAGCTCCCGACCGGGTCGCGAGCGCGCCACCCACTGCCAGGCAATTAAAGGGCCACGTACCTGTACGTGGTTTTGCCTGGCCGTGCCATTCTGCTGACGTATATATGCAGTGGGCGGTCGGGAAGCGGTTAAAGATTAAAGGCAACCCTCTCTATTTATTTCTGTTTACCATTATTATTGAAAGTGAAAGTAAAAGAAATCCCCAGAAAAGTAATAAAGGGGAACACTTTCAATGGGGACACTAGTTTTGATGACCTTGAGGTCCCCAAGGGATTCCCTATAGTTTGCAGGAATTTCCTCTCACTTTCTGTTTGGATATGGGACAGGAAGTGAAGGTAAATCTCCACAATGGGACACAGATGGGGAAAAAAAATTCCAACAGGGGGTATAACCCTCCCTGGCTCTATCCAAAAAAAAAAAAGTTTTGCCTTTAGTTCTATTTTTAACCACCTCAATACAGTGCATTTTCACCCCCTTCTTGACCAAGCCATTTTTCAGCTTTCAGCACTGTCACACTTTGAATGACAATTGCGCGGTCATACAATACTGTACCCAAATTAAATTATCATTTTGTCCCCACAAATAGAGCCTTCTTTTGGTGGTATTTGATCACCTCTGCGTTTTTTATTTTTTGCGCTATAAACAAAAGAATAGGGACAAGTTTAAAAAAAAAAAACTATATTTTTTACTTTTTGCTATACTAAATATCCCAAAAAATATATAAAAAACATTTTTTTTCCTCAGTTTAGGCCGATACCTATTCTTCTACATATTTTTGGTAAAAAAAAGCTCAATAAGCGTATATTGATTGGTTTGCGCAAAAGTTATAGCGTCTACAAAATAAAGGATAGATTTATAGCATTTTTATTATTATTTTTTTTTTAACTAGTAATGGCGGCGATCTGTGATTTTTATTGTGACTGCGATATTGCGGCAGACATATCGGACACTTGACACATTTTTGGGACCATTCACATTTATACAGCGATCCGTGCTCTAAAAATGCATTGATTACTGTATAAATGTGACTGGCAGGGAAGGGGTTAACCACTTGGGGGCGCTGAAGGGGTTAATATGTTCCCTGGGAGTGATTCTTACTGTGGGGGGTGGGGACTCACAAGGGAAGGAGACCAATCAGTGTTTCTCTGTACAGAGAACACACCATCGGCTTCTCTCCTCTGACAGGACTGTGGATCTGTGTGTTTACACACACACAGATCCACGGTCCCGCTGTATTACTGGGCAATCGCGGGTCCCCTGGCGGACATCGCGGCCGCTAGGTACGCGCATCGGGTACCTAGTGACACGGCGGGCGCGGGTGCTCCCTTTAGGGCCAGGAAGGGGAGGACGTCTTATGACGCCCTCCCGCCCTGAGAGCTGCGCCGCCTGGCCGTCAATAGACAGCCGGCGGTCAGCTACTGGTTAATGTAATTTATAATACTTTATTCGTACAGTACAGGACAGGACACAGGGCTTGTATTCATAGACCATAGGTTATTTGTAGGCTACCTTCAGATTATTATTATTATACAGGATGTATATAGCACCAACAGTTTGCACAGCGCTTTACAACATCGGGGAAGACAGTACAATTACAATACAATTGTATACAGGAGGGATCAGAGGGCCCTGCTCGTTAGAGGTTACAATCTAGATGATTGGACACTGGCAAATAACTTTCTAGGGACTCCTCTAGTGCTCGCTCATATAACCCCACCCACTCCATGAGTGTGTACTCCAGTTTCTTGCTGTTGCCCTTAGGTTGTGTGCCTCTTGTCTTTTACTTGCCCTTTCTTTTTTCTTTTGACACTTCTATCAAGATTTGACTGCTTATTGGCCTGGGCTATCTGGCAATTTGCTGAACGTGTAAGCCTTGCTGTTATACTTTGGGGACCCTACCCCGACCCCACTATGTAGGACTGGCCTGTATTTTTTGCGCCAGGGTGCTATACAGGTCCAGGGTCATGATCCATCTCTATGGTTCCTAGACCCTGAAGATCCCTTCTGCCCACCGTGGCAGGTAAAGCCTGGACCCCATATCAGGCTAAGCCATGGATAAGGTAAGACAGAGATTTCCTGTATTTTGGGCCGGTTCCTGGCTATTAAATGACAGCACCGCAGAGCTTAGCACACAGTGCCAATACATAGGCAGAGGAATGGGTGGTTATTCAATTTATTGTGCTTTCCCTGTTGTGATTGTCTCTAACATTCTGTGCCATAAGTAATTTCTACCTACTTTTTCATTTTGATTTTTTTTCCCCATCCAGAGTTAGTTTTAGAATGATTATGCAGTCATGAGACCCCTCACTTTCTGCAGAAAATGCACACTGCACTTTTCTGTACTTCCTGTTGCCATCCACTACTGAGACATAGCCACTGGAACATGGTCAGCCCTGAGTTATTACAGCTGCTACATTCCGGACACGCAAATTCACATTCCTTCTCTATCCCATGGAGCAATCTTCTGTGGTTTCTCCTTATCGCTTGCAAAAAAAACTGAAGTCTCAGAGTGGGTGGGGTTATATGAGCAAGTACTAGGGGTGGCCCTAGCAATTTTTTTTTTCTTTTTGTCCAGTGTCCAATTAATCTAAGCTCCAGTTCATACTATAAATTGCATAGGGATGCGCAGCACATTTCTGTGCAATTCACATGGGATTCAGTATGGCGCGATTTGAGCCCATTCAGTTTGAATGGGCTCTAATCGCACTGCATTGCACCAAAAGTAGTTCATGCACTACTTTTGGGAACATACTGCAAATGGATCGGATGGTACTTTTGTACCCTGTGATCCAATGCAGGCAAACGCACAAAAAAATTAAAAAGACTTGTATATCACTTTAAGTGAGCCTTATAACAGTACATTGATAAATTAAACATGACCACACCATGCAGAAATGTAACTTCCCGATAGTTATTGTTAAATAAGGAAGTCATTTCCTTGATTATGTTGCTGCTTTGGAACAAAAAGAAAACTTCAAAAGCAATGTTATCACAAAAGAAAGCAAATGGTGTTCCTGTTTATACTGAACTTTACTAACTGCCATGATTGTGGGTCATCAAGCAACATTATTGCCCTCTGCAGGCTTATGTTTTCATTTCTCTAGGTAGAACTTTGACAGAAACAAAGTAATGTATTAAGATCAGAGAGATACACATAGCTGATGAAAAACCAAAAATAGAGGCTGGAACATGTCTATTACAGTATAAATAATAGCAATATAAATTATGATCATGATTGGATTCATTGGCAAAAGCATCAGAATGCACCTTACATTAAAATTGAACAAAACTGAAAATCGGACAACAATCTGCATGCCTGTTCCAGGTTAGTAACTCCCTAAGTAGTACAGCTACAGTAAAATGGGGATGACAGTCCTAGAGTATGCATCATCAGTATGACCCATGCTCCTCCCCTGGCAGGTTACTAAACATCCCTTAGGGCTAGTTCACACCACATGCGTTCCAGTGCTTTTATTTCTTCATCCAAAACGCATAGTAGGTTACCGTATATACTCCGAGTATATAAGCCAACCCGAATATAAGCCGAGGCACCTAATTTTATCACAAAAAACTGGGAAAACATATTGACTCGAGTATAAGCCTATGGTGAGAAATGCGCAGCTACTGTAAGTGGAAAAGAGGGTCAACAATGTCCATTTGCAGCCTCACTGTGCCCATTTGCATGCCTCATTGTGCCCATTTGCAGCCATAGGTCCCCCAAACTTGGTAGTTAAGGGTTCCTAGATGCCCCCTAGCTGCAGTCAAAATTTGGAGTCTCTGGACCCAAAGGGTCCCGAAATGACATTGCTGCAGATGGACACAGTTGACCGACTTTGGGGCCCCGTATCTTGGGGCCACTTGGTGCTAGGAACCCCCAAATTTGGTGTGCAAATCCAGTGGAACTAGCACTACAACATATCCTAGCTCCAAATGGCCCCGAGATACGGGGCCCCAAAGTCGGGTCAGAAAATGTCATTATCTGCTGCAGAAAAATGCTTGACTCAAGTATAAGCCAAGGGGGGCATTATCAGCACAAAAAAATGTGCTGAAAAACTCGGCTTATACTCGAGTATATACGGTACATGGTTTTCAATGGCATAGTTCACACCAGTGCTGGCAATTCCAGTGCATTCCAGTTCCAGAAAAAAAAAAGTAGAACGTGCTGCATTTTTCCTACACAGAACTGTAGGGGAATGCGGTAAAACGCATCAAAAACACACCTGACCGTACCTACACACATCAAAAACGCACCTGACCTCAGTACAGGGAAAAATACCCACAAGGAAATAAGAAAAAAAGCATCTGGAATGCACTCGGAAACAAATCAAAAATGTACACCCAGAAATGCATCTGGAACACATCCGGAATGGATCTGGAGGACGTTCTTGTGGTGTGAACTAGCCCTTAAAATATTGGACAGCTGCAAAAAGAAAAAAAAAAAGTGACAATTGTTCTACTTGGTGTCACCACTGTCATAAAAAAAACTGAACTTCTGGGCTGTCATTCACTGGAGGTGGACCTTGCAGTGATTCCAGTTCCAGACCATCAGCTTTTATCCCACCTATAACCATGCTGAATGTTTTCAGGCATGCCAGAACAGTAGCCTGCAAGCTATAGTCCTGGCAAAGCTTGAATTTTTGAGATTTGTGACATTAAACCTATCCTCCTCCTGGCTTAGAAATAGGAGTTTCTACAACGTATTGTGTGAGTCTTAGCTTTTCCAGCTGATTTTGAAAAACTTGATTTCATTATGGGAATCACTCAGGGGCTCTTGAGGAACATAACACATTGGTGTGGTTATATACACACACAAACCGTATATACTGTGTATGTATGTCTATATACACATACACACAACTAATATACTTGCCTATCAATGTAAGCTGACCAACTTTTTTACTCATGGATTGTATGTAGCAAAACCAAAGTGCATAAGTTTCATTTTCAGCATTCTGTTAAATCTAAAAAGTGTGTCACCATCTGAGAGTCATAATTCGAAATCTGATTCCGGTCTTTGATGTGTTTATCGCATGGGATACATACTTTCTAAATATATTATAGATTTTCATTTGAATCTCATATAATGAAGTGCTTGGCTTAAAATATGAGATTGCTCATTAGAGATCAACAAGGCAACGATGATGTTATTCTCCAGAGGACTGTATAAGATATAACTGCAAGAAACTGGAATAGCTTGTTCGTGCTAGCACTTGTAATCCTAATCCACATCTACCTCTGAAAAAAAACCTTGGTTGGCCTTCCAGTGGGTAATTATTGGCCAGGAAAGGTTGTTTCTGTAACTAATCTCCTGTATATTGGCCAGGAAAGGTTGTTTCTGTAACTAATCTCCTGTATATGGCTGTATATGTTTATTAAAGTAGAACTATAGGCAAAACTTTTCTTTTTTATTTTGACTAGAGTAAAGCCCCTTTCACACGAGGCGGGCTCCGCTTGCACGGAGCCCGCCTCTGTCCGCCGGCTCAGCAGGAGATCTGTCCGTTGATCTCCGCTGAACCGGCGGATGACAAGCCTCTCTCCGCTCACTGAGCGGGGAGGGGCTTGCGAGCGCCGCTGATCTCTATGGAGAGATCGGATGAAAACGGACAGTGTGTCCGTTTTCATCAGATCTCACCCGATCCGATCCGCCAGCTACGGATCTGGACGTATAGCCCATACGTCTGCTTTTGGCGGATCGGACCGGGTCGGATGTCAGCGGAGATGTCTCCGCAGACATCCGACGCTCCATAGGCTAACATGGAGCGCCCGTTCAGATCCGCCGTCAAAACTGACAGGCGGATCTGAACGGTCCGACCATGTGAAAGGGGCCTTAGGGAGGGTTGTAGCCCATATCAGTTAATTTTCCCCATCTGTGTTTCATTGGTGAGATTTCACTTTACTTCCTGTCCCATAGCCAAAACGGGAAGTGAGAGGAAATTCCTGCAAATTAAGGGGATCCCTTGGGGACCCCCATGTCACCATAACTAGTGTCCTCCTTACTTTTCTGGGGACAACCCATAATTTAGGATTTTCTTTTACTTTCACTTTTTAATGACAATGGTAAACAGGACAAATAGAGAGGGTAAATCTCCCTAACAGGGGCACAGACAGCAATAAAAAAACATGCCAGGTGTTCTAATCCACCTCCACTCTTTCCAAAACCAAAAGAAACATTTTGCCTTAGGCTGTACTTGAAATATCAATCAACTGGGATAGAAGTCACCATATGAGGTTCTTTGACTTTTTATGCAGTTACTGTACTTTGACCCACATACTATACAGTGAACAGTGAACTGTCCCTATTATAGTGGTGAGTGAAACAATGTTTTTATTTGCCTGGAATTTCAGGGGAAAACATGAGATTTATTGCAATTTTAGTGACTGCATTGGAATCGGTGATGAAGGCAAAATTAGTTTTAAATGAAATGGTTAAAATGCCTCCTGATGGTAAGGGAAATTCCTTTAAACTTAACAACAACAAAAAAAGCAGTGAAAAAAAGTAAAATAAAAAAATGTAAGCAACAGTAAACAAATGATCTAGACCACAGGTGTCAAACACAAGGCCCACGGGTCGAATCCGGCCCTCCAGGCTATTTCATGTGCCCCTCACACCTCTCCTGCAGCTGCAGGAGAGCTCCAGTCCTCCAAACCCCTACTTTCTGCTTTCAAGCAATGCATCCAGCTTCTTCCCAGCAGTAGTATAAGGAAAGGGGGGTGAACTGTGATGTTAGGGAGAGTAGGGGACTCAACTTCTGATGGTGGGGATGCTCTTGACATCTAAATGTAAGGAGAGACGCTGGACATCTAATCTTACAGATACAACCGGCCCTTTTGTGGACAATCCTAATGCTGATGCGGCTCACGATGATATTGAGTTTGACACCCCTGATCTAGACTATCTTTTAATACAGCCCCCAAAAACCACCTCTAAATTAAAAAAACTAAACAAAAGGCAGATTTGTGCTTGGATTGGCAGTACATGCAAATCAGAAACTGAGATAACATTCATGCACCACCCATGCACCACCCATATCTCCAGCCAAGCGATACCTCAAAACCCACCCCTAAATTGTCTGCCAGCATAATGGATGCAGAGGTTAGAATCTTAGGATATGGCATAGTTCTTCAGCAGGGTACACCTCCCACAACCCAGAGCTATGTGCAGGTTATATAAAAGCATGTGATTACATCAACAATATTTTTAGGTACATTTTAGTGAAGAAAGGGGGTTTATGTTTTTGTTAGTTTTAGGGTCACAGGTCAAGTTTAGGGGTTTAAGCTTTAGGAGTTTAAGTGTTATGTTTAAGATAAAAATGCTGAAAATATCTTCAGATTTTCCAAAGGAAGGTAAATGATTTGAGGTTTTGGTGCAACTCCCATGATGAGAACATAGTTTTAGATGTTGGAGCTGCTTGTCCCGGCCCCTCTAAAACACATTATCCTAACAATAACAAGAATTATGGAACATACAGACCACCCATTGATGCAAATGCAGTTTCTTCTGATCTGCAAGCCTTGAAGGGAAAATGTCAAGAATGTAAATACGTATGATATTCCAAAGTCTAAACCTCACTGCCAACTCAGAGAACGGAGTACTGAAGATAAAAGTGCAGACTACATAACAATTGCTTTATTACCAGATTTTGCTTTATTGACAGTGGAGTGTACATTTCTGTCTTTGTGGTAAGTGCCATAATTTAAAATGGCATAGCTAGAGTCTTTACCTTTAAGTATTACATAAAAGTACATTTGATATGGCAATGATAGTCACATTGTACAATAAGAAATGTCATCTGTTACTTTTAGAAGACTCCCAGTTTTGCATTCCATAGTCTGGTCATATGTTAGCATGTCTTGCTCACTAAACATTTTGAAGGCAAGGTGAGAATGATATTTTGGGTGACAAAAGATACGCTGCTTACCTCTCCCCTTGGGCCTTCAGCTAATTATTGCTCTCATACAGAAGTATTCATACTTTGTACTGTAACAGTAAAAAGAGTGAAAGGATTGAGGCAGTGGCGGCCGGTCCATAGGGGGCGCAAGACACATGGATTCCAATGGGGGTTGTTTTTTTTGTTTTTTTTGAACCACATGATTAGAGCCTGAGGCTCTAATTGGCTTCAAAAAGGGCTGGGTTTTGGGCTATTGTCTTCCTGATTTTCCTCCCGGCCAATCAGGAAGCAGTTCCTGAGACCCGATTGGCCAGGGAGTCTTAGGACTTCTGGCCAATCGGCTCTCAGTCAGGACCCACTTCCTGTTTGGCCTGGAGGAGAAGCAATGGCTCCGGAGCCAGGAGCTGCAGCCCGGATCCATGTCTGCCTGATCTGCCGCCCAAGGAGGCCTCTGATCGCCGCCGCATTCCCAGGGGGGTGTTGTCATTTTTGAGCACCACATGCCACTGGATTAAGGTAGGGATTAACTACTTGACTTCTGGAAAGTGTCACCCCATTCATGACCAAAGCATTTCTTGCTATTTGGCACTGCGCTACTTTAACCACTTCCGGACTCCCCACTGTATATATATATATACGTCATTACTTTGACGTTATATACCCCGGTATATTTTTATACAGCAGGTGATCCTTTTTCAGATAAAAGTGGTCCCAGCAGAAGATTTGCCACAGGATCACTTTTATGGGTGGCGGGAGAGGTGCACCCTCCCTCCTGCCACTTCCCGGTCGTTCTCCCTGCTTATCGGAGACGTCGGTAGTGGTGAAAACCATCCGACCTTCTGGACTGAAGGGCAGGAAGTCGAGTGAGGGCAAGATGGCCCCCGCTTAACGTCATGCCCTTGGAGGACTGGAGCAGCGTCAAATGTCACTTTCGCCCTCCGGACTTAAAGGGCCTTTTTTTTTGTGTTTTAAGTAACTTTTTTTTTTAATTAAATTTTTTTTATTTGCTTTTTAAGTGTAAATGTGAATTCTGAGTCGTTTTGACCCCAGAGCTAGCATTAAAGAGGCCCTGATTGTTCAGGTGTGTGTGGGCCTGATAGTAGAGATAGTAGAGTCAGGACCAGGGTTCTGGGCTCCACCCTCTCGAGGAGTCCAGACACGCAAGGGAGAAGCATGCACGTCTGCATGGTATAGATAGAGGGCCCGAGCCTGTGGACTGAGCAGCAAAAAAAGCTAGAAAAGAGGTATAGTATTTGTACAGGGGCTCTGTAAGAGGGCTAAAGCATAAAGCCTGAGCAGCAGTGCTGCTAAAGAGAGCCAGGTGGCATTTGGTATTTTCCGTGAAACACCTGTGTGGGAAACCCTTCTGTCGTTGGACTTGTTTACTTTTTCCTTTAATAAACCTGGGCCAACAAGCCCTTAAATGGCACATCTGGCGTGGAGCTCACTGGTAGCTCTACCCTTAAGCTAAAGCAACCCCCAACTTTACACAAGGGATTTTTACATTCTTTGTAATAGGAATAACAGTGATAAAAAATTTTTAAGGGACAGTGCACAGAAGCGAACGCATACACAAATTGCATTTGTAAGACCGCTGTGCAAATATTGTGTGATATAAAGTATTGCGATGATCTCCCATTTTATTCTCTATGATCTCTGCTAAAAAAAAAATATTATTATATAATGTTTGGCAGTTCTTAGTAATTTTCTAGCAAAAAAATTCACATTTTAACTTGTAAACAACAAATGTCAGAAATAGGCCTGGTCCTTAAAGATGAGGTCCAGCACCCCCCCCCCCCTTGTAAACAACAAATGTCAGAAATAGGCCTGGTCCTTAAAGATGAGGTCCAGCACCCCCCCCCCCCCACAAAAATGAAAATTTAGCAGGTACAAATACTGCAGCTGCTGACTTTTAATATTAGGACACTTACCTGTCCAGGGAGCCTCTGATGTCGGCACCCCAGCCAATCTTTGGATCGGCTGTCGGGTGCAGCCACCGCCATTCCTGGTAAGGGAACCAGGCAGTGAAACCTTTCGGCTTCACTGCCAGTTCCCCTCCCGCAAATTGCGCTGCACTTTCTAATTGACCTGGCGGTGGAGGAAGGAGGAGGGGGCCTGGTCTCCCGGAAGTTGGGGAACGGTACCTGTCAAAAACGTGTATCCCCCCCTTCCGCCCTGAAAGGTGCCAAATGTGGCACTAGAGGAAGGGAGGAGACGGATAAGCGGAAGTTCCACTTTTAAGTGGAACTCCGCTTTAAGTGGTAAATTTGCAATTCCACGTTCATGCTGCATTGTACCCAAATTTAATTTTTAGTATTTTTTTTTTCACACAAATAGAGCTTTCTTTTGATGGTATTTGATCACCACTGGATTTTTTATTTTTCTTTGCAATATAAATAGCAAAAGACTGAATTTTTGAAAAAAAAAAAAAACAAAACCGATATTTTTCACTTTCTGCTATGAAACAAATCAAATAAAAATCTAATTTCTTCATACATTTAGGCTAAAACTATTCTGCTATATGTCTAAAAAAAATAAAAACGTATTACCTATATTATTTGGTTTGAGCGAAAGTAATAGCATCTACACACTATATATATATATATTGGAATTTATGCAGCTGTGATACAATGCTGCTAATGACAGTGATCAACTAACATCGCTAGTGACACTGAAACAGTGATAATACTGTACACAGACACTGTACTAACACCACTGGCTGGGAAGGGGTTAACATCTAGGGGCAATCAAGGGGTTAACTGTGTGCCTAAAGATGTGTACTATGTGCTATTTTTACTTATATGGCAAAGCAGGGGGAAGAAGCAGCCAGATTGCTATTAACAGTACACAGAGTTCTGTGTTCTTGTAAACACAGAACTCTGTGTGTGATTAGCCACAGCCGATCCGTTGACTTCAGGCAAAATCATTGGCTGAAATCCGCTGCCAAACTCGTGGGCAGGGGGGGCATACGCATACATGCCCCAACCCTGAAAGCAAACCAGTGACATACAGGTACGTTGTCTGGCAAGCCTGTGCCGCTCTCCCACAGTACAACTACTATGGGTGGGTGGCGAGTAGGTAAAGTAACCCTGGCCTTCAATGTTGGTACTGTAGAAATATTTTCAACCAGGTCATGTTCACTTTAATATGGGTCCAGAGAAAGGTGGCTGTGATACATTATGCTTCCTCTGCATAGAAGTTCAATACCTGACTACATATCTGAAAGGGGTGGCTTAATATCATTTCAGGCTGAAGACAATCCTTTGGCACATAAAACAATTCATTGAATCACAGCTGTCTACTTACTTAGCTGTTTACCAGGAATTCGGCTTTAAGCCTTTGAAAATAGGTCACATTTCAGGCACCACCTGCACTTGAAACTCAGAACAGGTTGGCATGCGTTTCCAGAAATATAGGCTACGGAAAAATGTATCCCATTAAGTAATAACCAGCCATGTGCCTCCTAATTGGCTGTTTGTTTTGGATTAGTGAAGTAGAAATATTTTAGGGCTCAAGAGGTGATCACTCAAGAGAATTAGTCTTCTAGCTTGGAACAAGAGTAGTATTTGCTTAGGAGAAAATAAGTCCTTATGAGTATTTATCATTGGCTTATAGCATACTTCTGCTCATTAAACAGGCCAGTTTATTTATAGGCTGATTTTTTCGTGTACTGAAGATAATAGATTGTTTTTTTTCTAAGTAGATAATAACCCAACCTTCCAGGCATACGAATGTTAAAGAAATAATTACTAACAGAATTAATCAGTTGCTTTGGTAATGGAGCATGGGTAGAGTTGAGATACTTTTACTCCATGTATTCCACAACTGTCTAAAGATATCAGTATGAAAACTAGTGTTTTAGTTTGCAGAACTCCACTTAAGGTTTGCGCATGGGGCAGCACAAATGTAATGCGAACATGTGAACATCTTTGTGTCCCCTGATATAACTGGGAACTCAAAGGCTTCATTCATAAAATCAATGCAAAGAGCTTTGCTAATGTATACCCTTCTATTGTAAAATCTAACCAGCAGGGCCCTCTGATCCCTCCTCTATTGATTTTTATTGTAAGTGTACTGTCTGCCCTCATGTTGTAAAGCGCTGCGCAAACTGTTGGCGCTATATAAATCATGTATAATAATGTATAAATTCCAGTTTTTCGTTTCATTCAATGAGGATTTTTGTGTCCTAAAGTAACTTCAAAGATGAATTCTGATTGTTTACTCTTCTGTTTTATTGCAGCGCTGCCCAAAATATTGCATGTATGTCACTCGTATTATTAATTTTCATTTTATACAGCATGCATCAAAGTACACCCTTTGCAGAAGTATATGCTTATTTAAACAGGACACTTGAAATGCTCTACAGTATATAAGAGCTGAGATTTTTTAGGTGCCAATAACTTAAATGGAAATCACATATTAAAATTCAATCACTTTCTTGTTAAAAAGGAAGGGAAAAAATATAGACATATTAAAAACATGGCAATAATTAATGTTTGGTATCCACATAGAGTAGATTTATTACCGTTGCTTGGTATGGTGTAGCAATCATGGCATGTTTAGCCGTTTGATAGGCTTCCTCGGGATATGTGCTAGCACACGTGGACAAGTAAATCAAATACAAAAAAGTAAGTGTGTGTGTGTATATATGTTGTAAAGGATCAGCATCAAATGTAGAGCTTGAAGGACTCCGCCACTCGCAGGTTCTTATTTTTAAGGGCTTTATTTGCCCATTTTTATTAAGAGAAAGTTCAACAAACAAAGGTAGGAAGTAAATAGGTAGTAAATAGATAGGTTTCCCCTCACAGGGGTTTCAGCATTCCTTTTCATCAACAAAATAACATTCAGCTTAGTTGGCTCTCACTTGCAGCACTGCTGCTCTGGCCTTACCCTCCAGGCCCTTGTCTGTCTCCTACAGACTTTTCAGCAACCACCTTGGTGCACACAGCTAACAGCCTCTTGCTGCACTGGCTCCCCCATGGAGCCCTCCTGACTCCTGGTACTCTTCCTGTCTGCTGGGGTGGAGCCCAGAACCATGGTCAGTATGCTGGCTGTTCTCAAAATCAGGACCCAGGACTAGGGATTTCATCCCACCCGGATCTCTTAGAAATCCCTGAGCTCCAGGTCCCAAAGTGGACTCTACAAAAACACTGAGGAAACTGAAAGGCCAGTTTCCTCTTCATGTCACATGCTCCCTGGAGCCCCTCAACCCGTCTGGTTGAGAATTCTGGGTCACAGCCTCATTATAGACTCTGGCAGGGCAATGTGTGTGTGTGTGTGTATATATATATATATATATATATATATATATATATATATATATATATATATATATATATATATATATATATATATATATATTATATTATATACACAAGAGTTGTACATCCAAATACTAGATATCACGATCAACATTGAGCAGCGTACACTGATGTAAACATAAAGATTGCTGAAGGGCATCTTACCTGAATTTGCTAATAGTGGTTAAATCTTACCAGAATTGGCTAATGGCCAATGGTGGTTAAACAGTGATGGTAAGTTAAGCCTTGGATATGGTTGCAATTTGATGATTTTATGGTAATTCAATAGACCAATAGAGTTTTATATACTTTTTCTTGCTACTTTTACTTTTATAGTGTACAAGCCCTTTCATCCCTCTTTGGAAGTATCCTTCGGACTCCCCTATTAATGGTTATTTCAAAGTTTTGGTCTCTTGGTGGGTCTGTATTACCTTAGGCCATACCAACAGTGTGTGTGTGTGTGTGTGTGTGTGTGTACACACGTGTTTATATGTGTATGTGTGTGTGTCCCAGAGACTGCAAATATGTAATTTCATTTAGCCCTGGTTCACACTGACTGCGGGTTAGAAACCACATGAGTTCAGCTGAACTCGCACGATTTCAAACCGGCAATGCAGTCCGACTTCGGGGGCGATTTGACAGACATCTGTGCAGGTTCATGCACAGATGTCTATTTAAATCACCCCGGAAGTCGCCAAACGTAGTACAGAAACTACTTTTGGTAATCGGTGCAGCGCTGCAGTTAGGGAAAAGCAACAAGTTAACTTTATTAACAGCCTCCCATCCCCTGCAGCTGCAAATCCCTACCCTCTCTTTTTTCCCTATGCCCTTTCATGTACCCAATGAGAATGAAGGCAGGAATTGTTTCTAAACCTACCCTGAAATCTCACCCACAATGTATTTTTTGCATGTAACATCTCGTACACACAGGTACAGGGGGTCCCCGACTTACAAACATCCGACTTACAAACAACTCCTACTTACAAACGGAGGGAGACAACAGGAAGTGAGAGGAAATCCACCCCTATGAAGGGAAATTCACTCCTGTAAGAGTTAATATGGGTAAAAGGTGTCTCCACTGAATCTTTATCACCAGTCCACGTTTCCCTAACAACCCAAAATTTACAAAATCCAATTGTCATTGGGACAGAAGGTGAAGTGAAATCTTCTGAACAGGGGCACAGACAGCAAAACAAATGTTACAGGGGTGATAACCCTTCTCTATGTTATCTAAAAAACTTAAAAATAGAGCTGGAGCTACACTTAAAAAATGTACCTGTTCCGACTTACAAACAGATTCAACTTAAGAACAAACCTACAGTCCCTATCTTGTTTGTAACCCGGGGACCCCCTGTATAGCCATTAATGCCTTTCAAAAAAGATTTAGCGGTCTGTGTAAATATCCACAAAGAAAGAATTGTTGGTGGGAATTTAAAGTTTTAAATTAAAGAAGTGTTAAAATAATAAAGTTATTAATTCCAGTGGTTATTTCTCAATGGAGATCCTTTGGTGATAAATGTCCTTTTACTGCTTCTCTGTGCCAACTCGGATCTCTTTTTGATTTACGGTATGTAAAAATTGTAAGAATTATTGATGTGATCTGGGGAAGGGGCATTACTTTTACGGGGCAGAGGGACTGTGCTGATCACACCCATAGGCCAAGTTCAGATATAGCTATACTAATTAGTTTGTCCATCATAAAGATCCATCATAAAGATTGCCTGAAACAGACATTGCATGAAGCATCTAAATTGTGCCTGTCCGATGAACCTTAACAGTGTTTTACAGCAAGCTGTGATCAAAGCAAACATTCATGATGGCTCACTGTGCACCGCATCCAGTCCAGGTGCATAGCATACTAGCTTGTTTTAAATCTCTTACCTGAGATTGAAGCCCTTTGCAGCCGTCCTCGTAACGCGCTCCGGTGGCCGACAACACTCCTGGAGTTACTTCCAGGTATAGCGGGCTCCGGCGCTGTGATTGGCCGGAGCCGTCTGACATCACTCCCGCGCATGCCGCCGGTAACAGCACAGTCTCATGTACGTGCCATTGCTTCAGTGCGCATGTGCCGATGACCCATATAAGATATAAAAGATAATAAGAAGCAAGGACATGTCACTGCCATGAAAGCATGCACATCTAAATCTACTCCCACCCCCATTCTAAGACTATTCTAGTCTACCCTGTAAAATAAAAGCTGTGTATACTTGCCTATTCTGAAGTCACTGTGGTCCTGTAACATGACCAGCCTCCAGCACCAGCTAAAGTGTAGAGGAGGGACAACTGAATTACACTGCAATTCCACTTTAAGAGGGCTATATAGAGCAGTACTTTTACTATAGGAAGAATGTGATTGGGTGCTATGACATACTTGACATTGCTTTCATGTGAACAGTGGTTTATTTAGGTTTTGTGCTGCCCTAGGCCTGACTAATCTCGCGCACCCCTAATTTAAATATGATACACCCTTTACTGTCTAGGCCACACCCCTTCCGGTTTAAGACTTGCCCTGTCAGTACAGCCTCATTAGTGCCCATCAGTGCTCATATCAGTGCCACCTCATCAGTGGTCATCAGTGTGGCCTCATTAGTGCCCATCAGTGCAGCATATCAGTGCTGTCTTATCAGTGCAGCTTATCAGTCTTGCCTCATCAGGAAAGTCCCTAGTCATTATACAAATAAGTGAAATAATCAGTGGCAGCAAACACAAGTCCAAATATCTTATAAGATAGGAGTAATCTTACTAATCCAGTGGCATATTGTGATGGCACATATGAGGTGTGCAGGTCCAAAATATTATTGCTAAGTCCTAATTGTATATGATGAAATTCAATATGCTCACTCAAGCAAGTACAAGGATGTTTAAAGAAATGAAATTAATTATATTGAAGTGATGCCATAGCTGGGCGCTCCAGCTTCCCTCCTCTCTTCTCCGCGCTATTGACACAGAACCCCAGAGGAAGTTAAACATCGTAACTTCCTCCCAAGGATGCTGCCGTGGAGGGTAGGTGGAGCATTAGGCTGCAGTGCCAGACTTAGTATTGGCGTGCTCCAGACCAGTTGTATAAGTGTTGTCTGAATGTCCTCCCCTGCCGATATTATCATACTGGCAGGCAGCAGTGCGGCAGCATTATGGGGGCACCAGACTGATTTGCCTCCAGGACCCAGTCCACCCCATAAGACTGTTGCTACACTAAAAGTGTAATGCGAGTCGGCGGGGACTCATTTTGTGCGGGAGCCAGGAGGAGGCGTTTTTTTTTTCCTGCAAAGTGCTGCCCTAGGCCTTGTCAGACTAGGCCAAGATACAGCGCTGCATGTGAATGAAATAACTTTGTTGACTCCCACATCTGATCAATATTTTTTTTTCGTTTCCATTGAGAAAAGTTTGAATTTCTGTCTAATACAGAGAATGTGGAATTGATGACCAGGTATAGCCTATTCTATTTAGTTGTCACTGATACTTAAAGTATCTAAAGTAGGGATGCACCAATAAAAAATTTTTTACGAGTACCTATACTTTTTTTTTTAGTACTCGCCGATACCAAGTACTGATAGATACCACAACTGTTTTGTGTACATGTGCTGTCTGCAATGGTACAAAGCATTGAAACGTGATTTACTATTGAAATCAATTTTTTTTTATTTGTCCTTTTTCAATGTAAAACATGTAAATATATGTTAAAGGTGTAAAAATATTAGCAAACAAAAAAAAAGTTTTAATTATTAATAGTTTATAAAATAAAACTAAATGACAGAGAATAAGGAGTTCATTAAGGCTAATTAGCGTAAATTAAGGGTTAATAAGAGGTTTAAGAGAGCAACATTTAATTAACCTTGACAGGTTGCTTTTAACTGACTTCATCTGCAGATCGAAGTTCATCCCTTTGATCTGAAGATGTATAAACAAAAAGAAACAACTTTTATCTGTTTCAGCGGCTAAACAATGTTGTTAATAAACATTGCACAGCTGCTTTTTTTTTTATTTATTTATTTTTTATTTATTACAGCTCCAATTGACGGGACTTAATTTACACTTCAGCTATAAACTGGGGAACTCCAATGACAGCTGAATGAATCATCGGTTGTTAAGGACGCAGCGTCCCTGCTCCTTGAGAATCGATAATTGCCGGCTTTTTTAGCAGCATCCGTTACTGTGAATAATTTGCCTAACCAAAGGATGTTTACCTATAGAGAATTTATTAGGCATATTGTTTTGATAAACTTGTTGCTCAGACTTTGTTTTATTATTTTTAGGCTGATAGATGAAGTAAAAAGGATTACTTTTAATTTAACAAATCATTTTTTGTCCATTTTAGAATGTGTAATTGTATCTGACATTTACAGTATTAAACAGAAACCCGCTGCCATTTTAAGCTGCATTTGCATCTGCCGGCTAGTGGATTTTTTTTTTATTACTGATCTTCCTACTTCTGTGTGATGACCATGATTGGCTTTCATGTTGATCACATGATTGCGGTAATAGCCTATATACAGGTGCTAAGCATCCAAAGTAAATATATCCACATTCAGGTAAAGATTGATAGATGGGAAGCTGCCTGCACAGTACTCTGATGCCGAATATTACAAGATGCATATAAGAAAAGTGTGTCATGTTGCGCCGTAAACATGAATGCAAATGCAAACCAAGTGTATAATTCAAGTGCAACAGACCACTCTGGGATTAAGGGTCACTGGGTCCGGTAAGCAGTCTCTGTGCACAAGGTGGTGGAGAGTTGCGTGGTTTGATTGTAATTTTACACTATTGGGAGCATTTTCCCATCTGTTTTACCTTTACGTGTAATACATGCCATATGGGGAGAACTCTGGATGATTGCTCAGGAATTGAATAGATCTTCCAGCTTGATCTCTGCAGATTCATTTTTATCATCCAGCATGCTTTTGACTGCTCAGTGAAAGAGGGTCAGCAAAATTTGGTAAGTATCTTCTGTTCTCACATTGGGGATGGGCTGCACGTTTTTTTATTGTGGCACCCATCCTTCCAACCAGCACTTGAAGATTGCACAGTTGATCACATGTTTACTTTGGGATGTTTAATTTGTTAACCACTTCAGCCCCGGACCATTTGGCTGCCCAAAGACCGGAGTGTTTTTTGCGATTCGGCACTGCATCGCTTTAACTGACAATTGCGCGGTCGTGCGACGTGGCTCCCAAACAAAATTGACATCCTTTTTTCCCCAGAAATAGAACTTTCTTTTGGTGGTATTTGATCACCTTTGCGGTGTTTTTTTTTTTGCGCTATAAATAAAAAGAGCGACAATTTAAAAAAAAAACGCAGGACCCGCGATCACGCTCACGGAGCTCACGGCAGGGTAGCATGGAGGAAAATTTAAAGGGACATACCTGTACGCCCATTTGCCTGTCCATGACATTCTGCCGACGTAAATGTTTGTGCGGAGGTCGGCAAGCGGTTAAGCACTAAGTGCACTTATTTCACTATTTTATATGTATTGTTAATATAATCTTTTCCTTTGATTATTATGACGAACACTTGGTTTGTATTTGCATTTATTTTCAGGAAGCAGCACATGCTTTTCTTCTATGTATTTGCAGGTGCTGTGTGAAATCTGTCAGGTTTTGTTTTTTTCTGTCTGTGTCCCATTGAGCAGATTACCCATCATTTCCTGTCCTAGAGCCACAATAAGAAGAGAGAGGGAATTTCTCCAAAGTAAGAGAAACTCTCCTCCCATACAGTTGTCGCTAGAACAGTTGTCCCAATTAGACAATTTCCCCTTACCTTTTTTCAGAAGACAGCTGTAAAAATCTTGAATTTCCCATCACTTTTTTTCCTGCTAACATTGGTAACCAGGACAAACAGGGATGGTAAATCTTCCTAGTAGGGACAAAGACAAAGATACAATTCTGACAGGGGTTTTAACACTTACAAAAGTTCAGATAAAAAAAAAAAAAAACATGGTCTATATATGTACATTTAATAAATAATTTAGGTTCCAAATTCATGAATACTTAGGTTGGATCTTTAGAAAACATATCTATTTAAGTTATTGGAAGAGAAAGTCAGTTCATGCAAAGTACCTTCCTCTGGATAATAAGTTGATGTTTCATCTTTCAATATATCCCTTACAAAAAAAAAAAATCCTTTAATATCAAGAGTCAATGAACGCAAATATGCCATTCAAATGTATAAGTGAGTATAGTATTATAATCAACAGAATGTAGTAAGATTAAAATGCTGTTTCCAAATGTCTTTTTAATCTGGATACAAACTGGTCATTTGAGGATATTTCCATTGCTGCACGCAGCACTGTGTCATAAGCATGAAACCTCGGACACATCCCACAGATGTAATGTCAGGAAGTTCTCTACTGGTAGAAAAATTATTAAAAAAATCAAATTTAATGAAAAAGAATTAATAATCAACATTTTAGCCATTACAAGTCTTAAAAATTATGAACGGTGGGTGGGGGGGCTAATGTCAATAACAAAACTGGAGTCACATCGCAAGGTTCAGCTTACAAATACCATTGTAAAAAATAAAAAAAAATAAGCCCACAGAAAAAGTTTGGGTTTAATGATGCTTTACTCTTGACAGGTTCATAATTAGAATTATATCATACAGGTAAAATTCATTGACACAAAATCTAAATTCTTCATATTGCGTCACTCCTTATCTTTACTGTGTTCTTCACACTTGACAAGTCAACGTTTTTCAATGAAGTACTGCAATTATAAAAATACTTTAAGCTGAACTCTGGGATAAGTCAGAGCTGCCACTGGCTGAGAGCGCTGATTGGGAGTCTGTTGGCTGCTGGTTTTCCAGCATGCACGCCGATATACACACGGCCGAACTGCCGGCTTCTGTCAGACAGACCGAGATACGCAAGGGTCGAATGTTGGCCATTTTTTTTTTTAAATGCCCATTGTCTCCCGACATTCTGCCCATGTGTACTCAAAGTGAATACGTTTTTGTGCCGGGAGTTCAACTTTAACATAAATAATTGCAAATCTGTTTGGTTAAACTCTGTTGTTTTCTATTTGTACCTGTTAAATTGCATACATTTCTCAGTTTAAAGTAAATTGTTAATATGTTCAATGGCCTGCTGTTTAAGTATATTATGAATACTCTTCATTTGAGACAATGTTATTTGATCTGTCTTGATTTACCTTTTATTATCTTGATTTCTTTTTTCTTTAGGATCCTGCAAATCAAAAGCCTGGCAGAAAGAAAACTGTATCATTCAGTAGCATGCCATCAGAGAAGAAAATAAGCAGTGCCAGTGACTGTATTGGCTTCATGCAAGGGGGTTGTGAACTGAAGAAGGTCCGTCCAAACTCCCGCATCTATAATCGGTTCTTCACACTAGACACTGATTTGCAGGCCTTACGCTGGGAGCCATCTAAAAAAGATCCTGAAAAGGCAAAGTTGGATATCTGTGCCATCAAAGAAATACGGCTTGGCAAGAACACTGAAACATTCAGGAATAATGGGCTAGCGGACCAAATTTGTGAGGACAGTGCTTTCTCAATAATTCATGGAGAGAACTATGAATCATTGGATTTAGTGGCAAATTCAGCTGATGTGGCCAACATTTGGGTGTCGGGTCTCAGGTATTTGGTCTCTCACAGTAAGCAGCCACTGGACTTGGTAGAAGGTGGTCAGAACACCCCAAGGTTTACATGGCTAAAGTCTGTTTTTGAGGCTGCCGATGTTGATGGAAATGGAATTATGTTGGAAGATACAGCAGTTGAGCTGATTAAACAACTTTCCCCTGCTATCAAAGAAGCAAAGGTTAGATTAAAGTTCAAGGAAATCCAAAAGAGTAAAGAAAAGCTTACCACCAGAGTGACCAAAGAAGAATTCTATGAAGCCTTTAGTGACCTTTGCACACGGCCCGAAGTATATTTTTTACTGGTTCAGATTTCAAAAAACAAAGAATATTTAGATGCAAATGATTTGTTGTTATTTTTAGAATCTGAACAAGGCATGACTCAGGTGACTGAACAAATGTGTTTGGATATAATACAAAAGTATGAACTAACTCAGGAAGGTCGATCAAAGGGGTTTGTTACCATTGATGGATTTACCAAGTATCTACTGTCCCCAGAATGTGATATATTTGATCCAGTCCACAAAAAGGTTAACCAGGACATGACACAACCACTATCACACTACTATATTAACGCCTCACACAATACTTACTTAATTGAGGACCAATTTAGAGGTCCAGCAGATATAAATGGCTATGTGAGGGCTCTTAAAATGGCATGTAGAAGCATTGAACTGGATGTCAGTGATGGACCAGACAACGAGCCTATCATCTGCAATCGAAACAGTATGACTTCACCACTGGCCTTTCGTAATGTCATAGAGGTTGTAAACAAATATGCCTTCATCTCCTCTGAGTACCCTCTTATTCTTTGCATTGGAAATCACTGCTCAATACAGCAGCAAAAGGTCATGGTGCAACATATGAAGAAAATCTTTGGAAGCAAACTGTACACTGAAATGCCTATGCCAGCAGAGTCCTATCTTCCATCTCCTGAAAAGTTAAAGAAGAAAATTATTGTAAAAGGCAAGAAGTTGCCTTCAGATTTTGACCTCTTAGAAGGAGAAGTGACAGATGAAGATGAGGAAGCTGAAATGTCCCGGAGAATGTCGGAGGACTACTTTGGTGAACAGAGACTGATCAAGCTTTGTAGAGAGCTGTCTGACTTAGTATCTATTTGTAAATCGGTGCAATACAAAGATTTTGATGTCTCTATGAAAAGCCAAAGCTATGGAGAAATGTGTTCATTTAGTGAGAGTCGGGCTAGTAGGATTGCTAATGAGTATCCGGAAGACTTTGTAAACTATAATAAAAAGTTTTTATCTAGGGTGTATCCAAGTCCAATGCGGATAGATTCAAGTAATATGAACCCACAAGATTTTTGGAACTGCGGTTGTCAGATTGTTGCTATGAACTATCAGACCCCAGGCCCAATGATGGATCTCAGTATTGGCTGGTTTCTTCAAAATGGTGGTTGTGGTTATGTCCTTCGACCATCCGTTATGCGAGATGAAGTATCATATTTCAGTGCAAACACCAAAGGTGTTGTGCCTGGTGTATCCCCTCAGGTTCTCCACATCAAAGTCATCAGTGGACAAAGCTTTCCAAAGCCAAAAGGTGCATGTGCAAAAGGTGATGTGATTGACCCATATGTTTGCATTGAAATTCATGGAATTCCAGCAGACTGTTCTGAACAAAGGACTAAAACAGTGCAGCAAAATGGGGACAATCCAATTTTTGATGAGAGTTTTGAATTCCAGATAAACCTTCCAGAGTTAGCGATGGTGCGTTTCATGGTTCTTGATGATGACTACATTGGAGATGAATTTATCGGTCAGTACACTGTACCCGTTGAGTGCTTACAGCCAGGATACAGACATGTGCCCCTGCGATCATTTGTTGGAGACACAATGGAACACGCTAAACTGTTTGTTCATATTGCCATTACCAACAGGGGGGGAGGAGGAAAAGCTCAAAAGCGAGGGTTGTCTGCCAGGATAGGGAAGAAAGCCAGGGAGTACACAATGCTGAGGAACACTGGTCTTAAAACTGTAGATGACATCTTCAAACTTGCTATTCATCCACTGCGGGAGGCCACTGATGTCAAGGCAAACATGCAGGTAAGAAACTTTATTTAATATTGAAAATATATACTTGACACTTTTTTTGATTTGTTTATATGTTTTGGGTATATATTTTTTCCACTTTATCATGGCACTTTATTTTTTTTTTTTAAATCATGCCCATTAAATCAAAGGCTGTCTATAGATGTCTAACCTTGAACTGTGAAAAATCTGTCTTATGTTCACAGCAGCTGTGACTGTAGCTTGCAATGAAGCCAGTAAGCAGAAGTGAAGAGGTATTAGAAGGGAAAGATCAGACTGAGCAAACAAATTTTGCAGATTACTTTCTGCTAGTATTGTGTCTGGTTATGTAATCTCAATCTTATTTCTATGACCAGATTTAGTATTAACCCCATTGTTGTAATAAGCATCTAGATGTATTATGGGATGATTTTGTACTAGTTATTAATTATTTCTTACATTTTCCCTCAGAATGCATTGGTTTCCTTAAAGGAACTCTGTGGTCTTCCCACCAGCTCTACCCTCAAGCAGTGCATGCTTTCCCTAGCATCGCGTCTAGTGAATAGTGACAACACACCGACAGTAAACCTCACCATGAAAGACACGTACCCCAATTTGGAGCCTATAGGAACGATACCTGATGTTCAGAAGAAACTGCTCAATACCTATGATACGGTTTGTACTGATTATCTATGATTTCAGTTTCATTATTAAAGGAGTTGTAAAGGCAGAAGGTTTTTTATATCTTAATGCATTCTATGCATTAGGCTAAAAAGACTTCTATGTGCAGCAGCCCCCCCCCCCCCCCCTCAGCCCCTCTCTAATACTTACCTGAGACCCCTCTCTGTCCAGTGATGTCCATAAGCCTCTCAGCCATCCGAGACTCTCCCTCCTTATTGGCTGAGACAAAGCAGCAGCACCATTGGCTCCCATGGCTGTCAATCAAAGCTAGTTAGCCAATCAGGAGAGAAAGGGGGCGGGGGCCAAACGGCAGCTCCATGTTTGAATTGACACGCAGGGCTGGAGCTCGGCTCGGGTGCCCCCATAGCAAGTTGCTTGCTGTGGGGGCACTAGACAGGGGGAGGGGCTAGGAGCAGCGAATAGGGACCCGAGAATAGCATGATCCAGGCTGCCCTGTGCAAAACCACTGCACAGAGCAGGTAAGCATGTTTGTTATTTATAATTTCTTCAGTGTTGTCACATAAAATATTTACAAAAACGTGAGGGGTGTACTCACTTTTTGTGAGATACTGTATATACCATAGTTTGTAGACTTTCACACAGACTAAAAAATAAACACTGATTTGGGTTATTTTTTTCAAAGAGAGGTAGCATACTACATTTTGGCCTAAATTTATGAAGAAAAATTTGTTTGCAAAATTTTATAAAAGAAACTAAGAAAAACATGAGTTGTTTTTTTTTCTACATTTTTAGTATTCAATTTTTTTTGCTCCTATAGCAAAAAGTAAAAAAAAAACACTGACATAAAGCTCTATTTGTGTGAAAAAAATATAAGTTTGATTTGGTTACAGTGCTGCACAGTGCTGAATAACATAAAATGCCTTGGTAATGAAGGTTTTTTGGTAAAGTGTTTTGGAGGTCAAGTGGGTAAACACTTCAATCAATATCAACTCTCAATGCTTAAGGGCTTATGCACCCAGATCGTTAGAAAAACGAGCTGCAACGCCACTACCAACGCCGGGAAAAAGCAGTTGTTAAAACGTCCTTTTAGTAGGTTTTTGTATTGGCGTTAAAGTATGTTTAGCCCCGCTAGCTTTTTGCGGTGTTTCTCTGCCTCTATTCAAAATCAATGGTTCCCTGTGAGGGCCCATTTATTTGAATAGTCGCACCAGAAGTCGGATAATGATGATCCGATTTGCAGTGCAACTTGTGCGCTGATGATCTTGAAGTGAAAACCCATGACAAAATGAAAAAAAAAAAGCCCCACCCCAAAGAACCTTATCCCCACGTTGATGGGGACAAGGGCCTCTTACCGACAATCCTGGCCATTGGTTGTCATGGTCTGCGAGTGGGGGGGCTTATTGGAATCTGGAAGCCCCCTTTAACAAGGGGGGCCCCAGATCCCAGCCCCCCACCCTATGTGAATGAGTATGGGGTACATTGTACCCCTACCCATTCACCCCAAAAATAAAGAAAGTGTCAAAAATAAAAACTGTACACAGGTTTTTGGCAAAGTAATTTATTAAAGCAGCTCCGGCGCCTCCTCTCCTTACGATTTCTTCTCCCTCCGGCGATGTCTTCATCCTCTAGTTCTTCTCACCGCTGATGACTTCTTCCACTGGTGGTTCTCCTCTCTCCGCTGTCTTTTCCCTTAGTTGTTTCTCCAAAGTTCTCTTGACACTCCCAGTGTAATGCTAGGGCTGCCATGTGCCAATAGTTTTAGAGCCAGGGGGCGGGGTCACCCAGCAACATCATTCGGAGGCTTTGCCCCATCATGCCCTGGGCAGTGACATCACAAGGGGGCGGATGATGTGGCTGGGTGGTCCCCATCCACTTGGCTACTTAACTATTGGCACACGGCGGTCCTAGCATTTCATCGGGAGAGAGTGTTGAGAGAACATCGGAGGAAGAACAGAGGGAAGAGACAGCAGAGAGAGGAGAACCGGCAGTGGACGAAGTCATCAGTGGTGAGAGGAGAAGAACTGGAGGATGAAGACATCTCTGGAGGGAGAAGAAATCGGAAGGTGAGGAGACGCTGGAGCTACTTTATTAAATTACTTTGTCAAAAACCTGTTTACCATTTTTATTTTTTACACTATTTTTTGGGTAAATGGGTAGGGTGGGGAACCGGGATCTGGGGCCCCTTGTTAATGGGGGCTTTCAGATTCCGATAAGCCCCCTGCCCTACAAATACATACACTCGTTCTCATGAATTGCTGTGAAAGTTTAATAACAATGTATGAGTCTGTACAAGTATTGATTTTCTCACAGACTGAGCTGAAGCCAATTACCTGAGGTCTGGACAGCAGGATTTTTTTTAAAAGCTCAGAGCATCTTCTAATGATTTCTTATTTTGGAGATGTGTCATGTTGTGCTTTCTGTGGATATTAACAAGAAATGGACAGGGCAGGCTTACCTGGACAAAAAGGGGAAATATATGGGAGGAAGTTAGTGCATTTAACGTGCTTCTAAAATCTAAAGGTTTTTTTTTTTTTTAACCCTAATGCCTTTCTGCATTATGGTAAAAAAAACTTCCACTGTGTGTTCTCCCTCCCTAACACTTAGCCCGACTCTTTTATCAATCCAGCGCTGTGCCCGTCTGCTGTTTTTTTTTTTTTTTTCTGCCCTCTTCCTGCTTTCCCAAGCTTTGCTGAGAACAGCAGAGGCATTGAATACTGCTGCTGTCAGTCAAATCCGGGGAGCAGAGAGTGGAGTGGGGCCATGCCTCACTATAGGTGTCTATGGACATACACAGCCCGGCTCGGGATTGAGCCCACATGTCTGCCCCCATAGCAAGCAGCTTGCTATAGGGATTAAAAAAAAAGGAGATGCCAAGATCACCTGCACAGTTCAGGGCAGCTCTGTGTAATACCATTGCACAGAGCAGCTAAATATCAACCCGTTTATTTTTAAATAATCCTTACAATCAATTGTGACATTGAAGTCTTGGAGAGAATATGCCATAGGAGGAAGATAAGCCACATAGGAAGGGCCCTATTTTAAAATGACTGCAATTTTATAAATTTTTTTGAAGGGCAATAATGATACATGATCCCTAAAGTCTTACCAAACTGCAGAGGTGTTGTCGCCATTGCACTTGTTCTCTGTCTTTTACTGAGTACCATGGGTGTCCTTTGCAGTAATTGTTTGCAAAGGACACCCAAGGCACTTAGGCATTTCACTTTTCAGTTCACAGGCATGTATGACATCACGTTTCAGTTCACATTTAGGATGTAAACCTCAGTCATGGAATTTGAGCAAGGTACATACAATATCTCACAAAATATTTTATTATATCTTTTCATGTAACAACACTTAAGATATGACACTTTGCTACAATGTAAAATATTGAGTGTAAAGCTTGTATAACAGTGTAAATTTGCTTTCCCTCAAAATAACTCAACACACAGCCATTAATGTCTAAACCGCTGACAACAAAAGTTACTACACCCCTAAGTGAAATTGTCTAAATTGGGCCCAAAGTCAATATTTTGTGTGGCCACCATTATTTTCCAGCACTGCCTTAACCCTCTTGGGCATGGAGTTCACCAGAGCTTCACAGGTTGCCACAGGAGTCTTCTTCCACTCCTCCATGACGACAACACGTGTGAGAATGGGGAGTGTACTGTATCGATCTCCAAAGCTCTGAGTGTTGTTTCTCTCTGGTGCTTCATTCTTCTGTTATCAGCATGAGTAGCTTCTGAGAAGTTTTCCTGACACATGTGATAAATTTGTATCGGGAGGGGGAGAGCTCAGAACGGAGCTTGTCTATTCACAACACAGTTCTGCTATATGGAGGGGAGTGTGTTAGTTTCCTCCAATCAACTTTTACACACTGTAACTGCAGTTTCTCCGCCCCTCCTCTGTGCTGCTGACACATGAATTAAGATTTCTAACACGATCTGCACTTTTGAAGGGGTGTAGAGAGCAGAAGTAGACTGTAGATACACAAGTAAAACCTATGTAGGAGGATTTGTTTCAATATATGTGTATCATCTGAGGCTGTTCAATTCACTGGGCTTTACTACCACTACCAATTACTAGGGTTTACTACCACTGTTATATTTGATCAACTTTGGTTTTATGATGTTGTACATTTCTCCTCCAGTAACTGCCTTCTATAGAATTAGGATCATTAAGCAAATTAGAAAATCTGATGTAGCCCCCTTAAGGGCTACAGAGGAACTGGGATCACCCACCGTGCACAGCCAGGAACACCAAATTTTCACAGGCACTCTTGAGGCAGAGCACAGTCAGTGTCTTTTGTTTTTGTTTTTATTATTGAGGGTTAATAACTTGGATAGCGATGGGAGGTTATGGGATGCCCACATGAGTTGAACAACATCAGGGACACTCTTCCTATATACAGTCTCTATTTAAAACTCCACATCTTCCTCCAGCACTCGCTTGCAGAACCCAGCTGGAACACTGAGAATCTGTCCAGCTTGTATTACTCCTGTGGCTACTGATCCCAGCACCACCTCTTCAGGCACTGCCAACCCATCTGGCTGCAGGTGCCCCTTTACTAGCCCTCCAGGCAAACTTCTCCACCACAGTCCTCCAGACTCACACTCACCAGCCCACCCAGCTGACTCTCAGGAGATCTCCCAGTAGTGTTGATCTGCTCTTATCTGACATGCTGTTAACTAAAAGTTTTCTGTTTACCTGTGTTTTGCAATGGATATTTATTTTTCAGTTGACAAATAAATTCCTTGTGATTGACATTGAGATTATACATTCTATGCACAAACTGCATTTGAAACTGAATTTCGCTTATTTGCACTGCTGTTATGTTTTATATTTATAATACATTGATAAACCATTCTTTTTTAAGCTATGATACATTTGATTTTTAATTTTATCATTGTACTTATGAAATATTGACACAGGACTGATTTCTAAATGATTTGTTAATTAGCAAATGTGTGTACATTGGTGAATGGAGTCATTTTTTAAATGGGCTAAATTTTCTCTGTGACCTCATTGTAAAGCTGGCTATACAGCTTTCCAACTATCAAACGACCATCGAAACTCGGCCAGTTCAGCAGGGGCCAGACAAATTTCGATCAATTTGTGGGCAGTGCCGCTGTAAAGACTATTATATGCAAATGACTGCAGTATTGAGATCGACTGGTTTTACGCAGCTGTATTTTATTGTAGTTTGTATGGACTGAATACAGTCTAATTTTAACCACTTCAGCCCCGGAGGATTTTACCCCCTTCCTTACCAGAGCACATTTTGCCATTCAGCACTGCGTCGCTTTAACTGACAATTGCGCAGTCGTGCGATGTTGCACCCAAACAAAATTGACGTCCTTTTTTCCCCACAAATAGAGCTTTCTTTTGGTGGTATTTGATCACCTCAAACACCTTTTTATTTTTTGCACTATAAACAAAAGAAGAGCGACAATTTTGAAAAAAAAACACTATTTCTTTACTTTTTGCTATAATAAATATCCCATTTTAAAAAAAAAAAAAAACTATTTTTTTACTCTGTTTAGGCCGATATGTATTCTTCTACATATTTTTGGTAAAAGAAAATCGCAATAAGCGTATATTGATTGGTTTGCGCAAAAGTTATAGCGTCTACAAAATAGGGGATAGATTTATTGCATTTTATTTTTTTTTTTTTTTTTTTTTTTTTTTTTACTAGTAATGGCGAGTTACACAGCGATCGTTGCTATAAAATTGCACTAATTACTGTGTAAATGTGACTGGCAGGCAAGGGGTTAATATGTGGGAGAAAAGGGATAATGACACGTGTGGAGGCAATGGGTTGCTGCTCACCCCGGAATTAGATAAAAAAGAAAAGGAAAAGTTCCCCCTGAGGTGGTGGGGTTTTTAGGCAGCAGAAGGTTTAGGTAAAGAGTATATCAAAAAATAAGGTATGTTTAGTGAGAGACGCAGTCCATCCAAATCGATTTAAAGTATTTATTCCTGTCTAAAAATTATGACAAGTGAAGTGTAAAACACAAGGGGTTAATATGTTCCCTATGGGAGTGGGAGTGATTCTAACTGTGGTGGGAGGGGACTCACAAGGGGAGGAGACCGATCGGTGTTCCTCTGTACTGGGAACACACCATCGGTCTCCTCTCCACTGACAGGATGTGGATCTGTGTGTTTACACACACAGATCCACAGTCCTGCTGTGTTCCCGGGCAATCGCGGGTGTTGGGCTCGCGCACCGGGTCCCGAGCAACGCCGGCGCGCGCACGCCCCCTAGGCGGCCGGGAATGGGAGGACATCATATGACGCCCACCCAGGATGGGAGATCCACCTTGTGGGCGTCATATGACTATGGGTAGGTATTGAAGCGGTTAAGTAAATTTGAATAAATGTTCTATTTTACAAAAAATATGCTGTGCCTTAAAAGTCCCACGCCTAAACTATTGGTATAGTTTTGATTATAAAAATAGTTGTCAACTATTTTAATTATCAATTAGTTGATCAGCCAAATGGTTGGCCTGCATACAGAATGCAATATTTGAAGATGGGGTGCACTTTTTTTGAAGGACCCTGAGCATGCCTCATTCTGGCTTGATCAACGTGATGCTGACAGAAATGATGCAACACCCCCTAGACCTGGATGTCGTGAGTACGCTGCCTATTCCCCTAGTCGTCCTGTCTTTTATTAGGAAGACACTCACCAGACTCAAGCTAGTTAGCAATATTGCGCAATGGTTTTTGTTTGTTTTTTTCTCTTTTTCATGTTAAAACCGGCTTGAGCATCAGGAAGATTTCAAAGAATCACCTATAATTGTACCGGCAACATTAAGGGAAGTTTTTGTTTCTTTCTTTCTATATATTTATAAATACCAATAGCGAAGTGGCAACATTTTATATTTATATTTTCCAAAATAGCAGTCTTTTTTTGCTTTTTGTTTCTCCAAACAGTGGGAGTTTAAACCAGCTGTCTTAATTGCTATATCAGTAATGCACCACTGCACTTTTAAAACACCAATCGCCTGGTGTATATGTTTATCTGGTTATCGAAGCAAATAGATTGCATACAATAGGATTGTATGGTGTATGGCACCAACCTTGCAATTAGAGTAATCGCCTGGTGTATCTGCATATTGTTGCAATTAGATTGTATTCAACACTAATTGTCTGGTGTATGGTACCAATCTTGTATTCAGAGCACCTGTTGCTATGCCAGAGTTCCTTCAATCTTTCTAACACAGCACACAATTCCCAATCATCTTGATTGCTATCACTGAATCGTCGTTCAACTTTTTTTTCATTTTCCAACACAACAAATACTTTCACCTATTAAATAAGATTTTATATGCACGTTTGGCATTTCTTTTATAATAAGGATCACATACTCACATATTAATTTATATACAAGGATTGTATATTTTATTTCACACACCTCCAGCACTATATATACGGAGTGTATATATATTTTATTTTATTTTTTTCACTTGTGCACTATTGACCACAATTGACATTGTGGCAATAATTATTTTTAAAGATCTATGCTCACATAATTAAGGTTGAATTGCGCACCATTTATACGCTATTTGTATATCTTTCACCTATTTTCAAGTGTGGGAACACTTTTAATGGTAGCAGCATTTCATTTAGTAATCTTATTTTATTCTATTAGATTTGGGGCTTTTAAATTATATATCAGCGCTTTAGTATACACCAATTTTTAACTCACCAGACTCAATCTTCCCCACATGAACTTTGCCTCTACATGCCCCTTTCACCTATGTCAAGGATGGTTGTCCCTCCTATTACAGTTGGCAGTTGTTATTGACCGCACCTATGCCTTGTTGAATCGGGAACTCTATTAACTCTTCTCCCTGTTTTTTTTTTTGCCACAATACAGAGATGTTTTATTTTGTTCATGTGTTTTCTGTTTTAAAAAGCACAGAGAGCATTCTTTTGAAACCTGTTGGTTCACTTATAACCGGACATAAGCCTACAAACACACCATGTAGCCTACTAATCATTTCTCACTCCAGCGAGTGTTCGTCCCCTTAGGAATAAGTTACCTTTTTGTTTATCGGGTTTTAGCTCCTGGGTCAGTTGTTCATATACAACAGGTAAAATATATGTTTTGATTTCTTTGTATTTATGGATTGCATGGGTTGTTAATGACAATGTGGTGAAAATTTCATGTCAATAGTACCGTAATGCCGCGTACACACGAAGGGACTTTGTCCGCCGGACCTAGTCCAGCGGACCAACCACCAGACTTTCCAGCTGGGCTTCGGCGGACTTGAAAGCGAACGGACTTGACCACACACGATCACGCTAAAAGTCCGGCGGTTTACGACATGACGTACAGCACATACGACGGGACTAGAAAAAGAAAAATACTTGCTACTGAGCATGCGTCCTTTTTGGTCCGCCGAACCATACTACAGACTGCCAAGTCCAGTGGATAATTTTAAAACAAAACTTAAAACCTAGTCCGCCGGACTTTTGGGAAAAAAAGTCAGTCGAAGGCCCACACACGAGGGGATTGTCCGGCGGACTCGAGTCCAGCGGACAATCCCGCGGGATAGTCCCTTCGTGTGTACGAGGCATTAGAGATACATTTACCTAGAAAAATGGTAACATGTGCAATACTTATTTTACCCGCTGTATATGACTTCTTCCCCAGTTCTACAGTAGTCAGTGTTGGGTTTTTATTTATGGCTCAATACGCTGCTACACCAGCTATCTGGCTAGGGGACATTAACATGGTTCTCAATCCTGCACTGGATCACCTGCACTCATTCTCCTCTCCCCCTACATCAACAACTATTCGACTCAGTCGCTTACTCTCTGACTTTGCCCTGATGGACACTTGGCGATAAAAATACCCAACCACTGAAACATTTTCCTGTTTTTTGACAATGCGTTCCACTATGTCACTTATAGATTTTATCGTTGTGACCACCACTCTATTACCCCTGTTGAAGGAAGTGGGATTCCAACAAAGAATACTGTTGGATCAGGCCCCCTTCTGGGTGACCCTCTGACTTGCTCCCTAGACTATAGCCCCTCCTTAACAGATGCATTCCTTTTGGTTAACTGCCTTGGCAGACCAGGAGGGCACTCGGTGGGAATGGCAATTTTATTTTAAGTCCAATCGCAATACGGTCACAGTCGGGCTGGCGTGGGACTCGTTCAAAAAAGAATGCAATATTTCTTTACATTTGTCATTGCCCATCACTGCTGCATATTAGTGCCTCCTCATCCATGCCCATCAGAGCCTGTCAGTACAGCCTCATCAGCGCACATTAGTAAAGGAGAAAAATCACTTATTTACAAAATTTTATAACTGAAACTAAGGAAACTTAGAAATTTTCTGTCTTTTTTCGTTTACCAAAAAAAAAAAAAACCCAGTGGGGATTAAATACCACCAAAAGAAGCTCTCAAAAAATTGATAAAGATTTAATTTTGGTACAGCGTTGCATGACCACGAAATTCAAAGTGCGAAAGCACTAAAAGCTGAAAATTGGCCTGGGGTTCAAAATTTAAGTGGTTAAATAAAAATTTTAATCTCTGGGTCTAATATATACCAGATTCAACTTCTAATAGTATATATATATATATATGTCTGTTCTCAGAGATATTTTGTTCCCCAACCATATTGCTGGTTATTTATATTTACCGTTGCATTTACTGTAGATATTCAAGAATACATTTTCTTTTTTAAACTTTACATATTAACTTTTTTAAACTTAACTTAAATTATACACCACATTGATTACTCAAATCAATAATTGGCTAGCTAATTGATTATGAAAATAATCGTTAGTTGCAGCACTACATTTATGTACAGCATAAAAATATATATATCAACCATGTCTTTGAAATGCATTTTGACGCATTCACTGTGATTCATTTTATATATACACAGTGGATATAAAAAGTCTACACATCCCTGTTAAAATGTCAGGTTTCTGTAATGTAAAAAACGAGACAAAGATAAATAATTGCAGAACTTTTTCCTCCTTTAATGTGACCTACAAAACTGTACAACTCAGTTGAACAATACATTGAAATATTTTAGGAGGGAAGTAAAAATAAAATAATATGGTTGCATAAGTGTGCACACCCTTAAACTATCACTTTGTTGAAGCACCTTTTCATTTTATTACATCACTCAGTCTTTTTGGGTATGAGTCTCTCATCATGGCACATCTTGACTTGGCAATATTTGCCCACTCTTCTTTGCAAAAACCTTCCAAATCTGTCAGATTGCGAGGGCATCTCCTGTGCACAACCCTCTTCAGATCATCCCACAGATTTTCAATCGGATTCAGGTCTGGGCTCTGGCTGGGCCATTCTAAAACGTTAATCATCTTCTGGTGAAGCCATTCCTTTGTTGATTTTGATGTATACTTTGGGTCGTTGTCATGATGAAAGATTAGGTTCCTCTTCATGTTCAGCTTTCTAGCAGAAGCCGGAAGGTTTTGTGCCAATATTGACTGGTATTTAGAACTGTTAATAATGCCCTCTACCTTGACTAAGGCCCCTGTTCCAGCTGAAGAAAAACAGCCCAAAGCATGATGCTGCCATAACAATGCTTCACTGTGGGTATGGTGTTCTTTTGGTGATGTGCAGTGTTTTTGAGCCAAACAAATCTTTTGGAATTATGGCCAGAAAGTTCAACCATGGTTTCATCGGACCATAACACATTTTCCCACATGCTTTTTGGAGACTTCAGATGTGTTTTTGCAAAATGTAGTCAGGCTTGGATGTTAAGAAAAGAAAAGGCTTACGTCTTGCCATTCTACCCCATAGCCCAGACATATGAAGAATACGGGAGATTGTTGTCACATGTACCACACAGCCAGTACTTGCCAGATATTCCTGCAGCTCCTTTAATGTTGCTGTAGGCCTTTTGACAGCCTCCCTAATCAGTTTTCTTCTCGTCTTTTCATCAATTTTGGAGGGGCATCAAGTTCTTAGTAATGTCACTGTTGTGCCATATTGTCTCCACTTGACGATGACTGGCGTCACTGTGTTCCATGGTATATCTAATGCCTTGGAAAGTATTTTGTACCCTTCTCCTGACTGATACCTTTTAACAATGAGATCCATCTGATGCTTTTGAAGCTCTCTTTGGACCATGGCTTTTGCTGTAGGATGCGACTAAGAAAATGTCAGGAAAGCCCTACTAGAACAGCTGAACTTTATTTGGGGTTAATCGGCACTTTAAAAGATGGCAGGTGTGTACTGACTCCTATGTAACATGAGTTTGAATGTGATTTTTTTTTTTACTTACCAGAAATGGCTGTTACTAGGCAGATCCCCCTAATCTGCCACTTCCTACACCGCAGTGATCTTCATTCTTCTCCTCCTCGCGTTGTCTTCTGGGGAACTGTGTGTGTCCCAGAACAACTGCGCATGCGTAGTAGGAAATGGGCAGTGAAGCCGCAAGGCTCCACTTTGTTTCCCTTAGTTCGAAAGGCGGCGCCGGGACCCAATCCGATGGATGGATCTGCCTCGGGCGGCCAACATCGCGGGCACCCTGGACAGGTAAGTGTGCTTATTAACCACCTGATTACTTTGCACTTAAACCCCCCTCGTGACCAGACCAATTTTCAGCTTTTGGCGCTGACGCACTTTGAATGACAATTGCGCGGTCATACAACACTGTACCCAAATAAAATTTTTATAATTTTTTTCCCACAAATAGAGCTTTCTTTTGGTGGTATTTAATCACAGCTGGGGTTTTTATTTTTTGCTAAACAAACAAAAAAAGGTGGAAAATTAAAAAAATAAATAAATTCATGTTTAATAGTTTGTTATAAAATTTTGCAAACAGGTAATTTTTCTGCTTCATTGGTATGCGCTGATGAGGCTGCACTGGTGGGCACTGATAGGCTGCACTGGTGGGCACTGATAGGCTGCACTGGTGGGCACTGATAGGCTGCACTGGTGGGCACTGATAGGCTGCACTGGTGGGCACTGATAGGCTGCACTGGTGGGGACAGATAAGTTGGTACTGATGGGGACAGCAAAGATGGCACGGATGGGTGGCACGGATGGGTGGCACCGATAGGCACTGATGGTTGACACTGATGGGCACTGATGGGTGGCACTGATGGGGGCACTGATGGGCACTGGTAGGTGACACAGATGAGCACTGGTAGGTGACACAGATGAGCACTGGCAGGTGACACTGATGTGCGGCACTGGCACTGTGGGCACTGAGAGATGGCACTGTGGGCACTGAGAGATGGCACTGTGGGCACTGAGAGATGGCACTGTGGGCACTAAGATGGCAGTGTGGGCACTGGTAGGCGGCACTTTAATGGGGCAAAGGTGGGCACAATAGGTTGGGCACATTGCAGTGAGAGGGACTGATGTCCCTCTCACTGCCGCCGATGATCGGCTTTTTTTTTTTCCTCGCGCTATCAGCGCGAGCAGGAAAAAAAGCCGATTACCGGCTCTGTTATTATCACATGATCAGCTGTCATTGGCTGACAGCTGATCACGTGGTAAGGGGTCGGGATCGACCCCTTACTCGGATCTGTGATCCAGCGAGTCTCACAGATTCGCTGATCACAGAGCGCGCCGCGCGCGCCCTTCAGGGGGCGCGCAGGCAGCTCGTGGCCGGGACGACGTCAATAGACGTCGTCCCGGCACAATAGATCCGCGCTGTAGCTGTCATTTGGCTATAGCGCGGATCTCAGGTAGTTAAAAGTCAGCAGCTACAGTGTTTGTAGCTGCTGACTTTAAAAAAAAAAAATTCAGCTGGCCATCCGCTTTAATTCTGAACAAAGCTACATCCCGAGTTATAAGAGGGTGTGCACACTTATGCAGTAACATTGTTTGTTTTATTCTTTTATTTTTACTCCCTCCCCTAAAAGATTTCAGTTTGCTTTTCAATTGCGTTGTACAGTTTATAGGTCACATTAAAGGTGGAAAAAGTTCTGAAATTATTTATCTTTGTCTCATTTTATTTTTACTTTACAGAAACCTGCCATTTTAACAGGGGTGTGCAGACATTTTACATGTGAAAATGTGAAAAGCCAGCAAAAGTGTTAAGTAGCAGTGCAGCAAATTAGCTAAAGAGTACCTGTAACATGCACAGATAAGAGTGCCAACCCAGATGTTTACTAGGCAATGGGAACGAGGCAGAGTTTTTGTTAATGAAACAATAGTCTTGTGAATGTGGTTTAGATGACAGAATGTCTCTGTGTATTGTGTGAAGGGTGCATGCACCTCACAATAATTCAGTGGAATAGTGCAGTTTTTTTTTTAATATACTGCTGTTTCTGCAAACCTAATCCAGCTCTAAGCCTTTTAACTTTTACTTCTTTAGACTTTTGGTTAAGCTGGGAAGCTTTGGATGAATGAACATCTCATTATTACTTCTTTTCTTTCTTCATGAATAAACTGCATGTGTCAAGAACCTTAAAAGGGAAGACAGAGCGAATCTTACACTTGGATTATTACTCCGTATAAAATGTCTTTTGACAAGAGCAGAGAGTGCTGCTGAGGCCATGCTCCTATTCCTGCTGCGTGAGGGTTTATGCATAGCCTCATTTAAAACCAGGTCTATCTGCTTGTATGAAAGCAATGCAATATAGAAGAAGAATGTTGCCTTGTGGTCCTCAGCTATGCACCTATTCTACCTGGCATAATTAGCACAGCTCCATTGCTTACAGCCGATAAAACCTGCATGCTTGCTTATCATTTATTTCCCTCCAGGCAGTACTAACTAATCACTACATCACTAGAGAACAACACAAGGCATTCTGGAAATAGCTCTCACTCATTGGACCCCCTCCCCGTTTGGCTAAAAATATGTCGGGCTCATTTCAACTCTCTATAAACCCTCATTGTACAAGCAGGGCAGCCAGCATGAGCTGTCATGAGTGTGTTATCCTTACCATCTAAATAATACGAACACACAGAGTTGCAAATAGGTCACTTCCAGGATGTAGGCTGCCAGTAGGATGTTCTGCAGAAGAGAAGAAATGAGTGTTGATCTAAACCATTAATCCAATGAAACAAGTACCGGTATATCAAATATAACTACTGGAAATCTGTTGCAGCTGTTAAGTCAGCAACTTTGATATGCTTACTGATATCTAACGTACAAGTTTTGTATGTTTTGTGTGATCGTCGTGCACACTGTTAGGCTAATGCCTAAAGCAAACTTGTGTTTGGTCCATGAAGCAAAGCACAATTTGTTTTATTCCCCCCCCCCCCCTTCTTTACCCCACCACTTTCAGATTAAAGTAGAAACCCAGTACTTCCAGGTAAGGAAGAGCATGAAACTTACTTCTCTTCTTCCCATATGGCCAAGTACTATCACATAGCTGTGGGGAGAGGATCTTAGCTGCAAGAACTTGAATTTTACGCCGGGATTCCTATCAGTTAAAGCGGGGTTCCACCCAAAAGTGGAACTTCTGCTCATTTGTTTCCTCTCCACCTCCAGTGCCACAATTGGCACCTTTCGGTAGGGGGGATGAGGACAGGATACCTGTCTTTAAGGCCCCTTTCACACTGGGGTGGGAGCCACGGCGACGGTAAAGCAGCGCTATATTTAGCGCTGCTTTACCGTCGTTTTAGCCGCGGGATTCGGCCGCTAGCGGTGCGGTTTTAACCCCCGCTAGCGTCCGAAAAAGGGTTAAAATCCCCCGCAAAGCACCGCCATAGCGGCGCTTTGCGGCGGTATTGCCGCGGTATTACTGCGGTGTCCCATTGAAATCAATGGGTAGGAGCGGTGAATACACCGCTCCTATACCGCTCCAAAGATGCTGCTAGCAAGACTTTTTTTACCGTCCTGCTAGCGCCACCGCTCCAGTGTGAAAGCCCGCCGGCTTTCACACTGGAGTGAAAGGGGCCATTTTTTTCACAGGCACTATTTTTAGTGCTGTACCGCCTGAAAACCGCCCCAGTGTGAAAGGGGCCTAACAGGTATCCTGTTCCCACTTCCGGGAGCCTCAGCCACAGATATTGAGGTCACAGCTTGGCTCCCTCCTCTTCCCCCTGTCGCCGGGCCAGTAGAAAAGAGGAGCGGAGCTTCACGCATGCGCAGTAGGGTTCCCGGCGTGAAGCCATAAGGCTACACTGCCGGGTACCCTTACCCGCAATGGCGGCGGCTGCACCCGACAGCTGATTTAAACATCAGCTGTGGTGACAACATCGCTGGACTCCAGGACAGGTAAGTCTCCTATTATTAAAAGCCAGCAGCTGCAGTATGTGTAGGTGCTGGTTTTTAATTTTTGCAGCGGTGGGCGGACCTCCGCTTTAAGCAAATCAACAATACAGTGCTGCCGGATAGTGGGCATTAAAGCAAACCTGTTGCTTTGTCCTAGATGGGCATGTACTGTTAGAACAGTTCAAGAGTGAAGATTTATATTACTAATACCATTTGGTGACTGGTGGTTTTCAAATGACATCATTATCCAATATATACTGTGTCTGTGTTAAGAATGTATACGTTTCAGAAGTCATTTCATAAAGCCAAATTACTCACATCTTGGCATCTTATTAGTAGGTGACTTAATAATAGACAATGAAAGAAGAGTGCATGTTATGGCTACTTTAATAATCTTTCAAAGACAGCTTGTTTTCCCATGCGCTTCAGGACTGAATTCTCCTGAAACCATAACAGTTGTGCTATGTAAACCAACATGTGAGTGAAGTCTTATTTGACTTGTAGCACGTACCTCACTAAATTGGAAGTTCTTAGCCTGTGACTGGACCCGTTTACACCATTGTGTTTTGCATTCTGTGCCTCAATTGTTCTCCAATATATTATTGCTTTTAAATAAGTGGAAATAAGTATCATGGGATAATGCTTAGGAAGTAACATCACCCATAGACTTACTATGGGCTTCCATTGTTGGCTGCCTCTTCTGCACCCACCTACACAGAGAAGCCGCCGCTGACAGCTCAGCGTGGGACCCGAGCGGCTTCAGAAAAGGTATGTATTGTGATTTCTTCTTTACAGGGCTAGATAGGTCTAGTCTTAGATTGTGGAGGCAAGTATATTTAGATATTTTAGTTTTAGCATGAACTTCTTCTTTAAGGTCTGGAAGTGCCTCGTCAAAACCAACTGGTCTGTCATACCCCCTTTTATATATTAAGATTGCATACCAAGATGTTTGGAAGACCTTGTATAGTGTGCCTCCACTATCATGCAAAAGTGTCAATCAAAAATAGTAGTAAGACCTTCTGTCATTCAGCTCTCAAAAGCTGAAACTTTGGCATTTAACAATTGAATGACAAGGAGTGAGACCTAAATCTAAACCCAAAAACAAAAATGTGATGTATTTCAACTTACCAGTCCTTCAATGTTGTGATTCCAACATTTTACTAATTTTCACCTGATGATCCTGTCAATAACGCACTGTCCTAGGCTGACAGCAGTCTCTCACTGCACTGTATTTAGGGAGTTGTTTTTTAGTCCATAAAAGATAGCTGGGATAACATTGTTCAAGATTTCAGCTCTGTGCATAGGAAGTTAAAAGCTTGGTGGCATTCTGAAAGGATCAAAAGGTATATTTCTATAAAAAAACATCAACGGAGCACGAATACTTCTTGGCAACCTCATAATGCAAGAATATAGGGAAAACCACACATAACCAGGTAATAGTCCCAAATAGCCCACTTGTGTGAAGCACTGCGTTCAGGTTGAAGCTCAGTTAGGTAATAAGCTTTCACAAACTGTCAGGTTGCTGCAAGCATGCCAAGGTCTCCATTTACTTCTCAGGCTCTACAGTTTGAACAGAATGTGGGGCTCTGACGTGATAAGCAGATTGGACACCTTTATTAAAACATAATATCTACTCACATTTAAACTCCAGAAGTAGTATGTACAGGCCAGTTTGTTGGTAAGGTGATACTCTCCCCAATTACATGGCCAGTGAAGAGGAAACCAAGAGCCAAAGCCCGATCATACAGGGACCCACCTAGAGATGACAGCAGCTTATGTCCCAACCCACAAGTGGTGTTCACTTCTGGGTACACAGGGTACTGTCTTCTAGGAAACTGCCATCTTTGAGTGAGTCCCTGTGTGCTCAAGCTTTGGCTGCTGGCCTTTTCCCTTCACTGGAGCATGAGAAGTGAAGAGAGACCTTGTCGTGCTTGCAGCAGCCTATCAGTTTGTTAGAACATAGTGCCTAACTGAGCTTCCACCTGAATGCAGTGCTTCACACAAGTGGGATATTTGGAACGATTACCTGGTTATTTGTGATTTTCCCCATATACTTACTTTATGTGGCTGTCAGGAGGTACTGTATGTGTGCCATTTGTTTTTGCTAAGAATTTTCAATCGCATCTTTCCTTGGGTAGATTTAGAGCTGGATTATCTTGTAGTCCAGTTCTTTTAGACACTGTGGTACGCTAAGGAATTCTGTGTTTGTTTATTTGCATTTTTTTAATTTCTTTGAGATCTTTTTCTGCACTTGCAGAAAATATTCTTAACCTGAAAAGAGGAAACAAATGCAGCCACATCTAAGGACTACTGAGCTGCTATATATTGCATTTTGCACTTTAATCTTGACTTAGGCAAAACCCATGGCCTCAGGT
>CM053031.1:106542058-106601317 GCA_028564925.1 Lithobates sylvaticus | reverse complement strand
ATTTATTCCCACCAAAAGGGCCCGCTATTGGGTGAAGCTTTGTAAATTGTGCGACCGAGCCACAGGGTATACATATACCTTCATGGTATACGAAGGGAAGGACACCCAGCTACATCCCCCTAATTGCCCAGAGTACATCGGATCAAGTGGGAAAGTCATTTGGGAACTCATAAACCCACTCCTGGAGAAAAACTAACATTTGTATGTGGACAACTTTTATACTACTTTGCCCCTGTTCCGCAACCTTCACAGAAAGAACACTCCAGCATGTGTCACCGAAAGGACGATCCGGAAGGGCTTTCCTCAAAGCCTCGTCAACAAGAAGCTAAGAAGAGGGGAGACGGCGAGTTTACGGAATGAGGAAATTCTGTCTGTAAAGTGGAGGGACAGAAGGGATGTCTACGTGCTTTCTTCGATCCACAACCATACATTCATTGAGATCACCAGGAGGAATGGCCCAATCCAAAAACCAACATGTATCCACGAATACAATATGTTCATGGGGGGTGTCGACTTCAACGTCCAAATGCTCGAACCCTACCTTGCCACAAGACGAACATACCAATGGTATAAAAAGTTTCAATTTATTTGTTTAATTTGGCCATATACAACATCTACGTTATCTATCATAAATCCACTGAAAGCCCCAAATCCTTCCCTGGCTACCAGGAGGAAATCCTCACTGCCCTTGTATTCCCGAACGGCCCACCAGAAAACATTAGATCCAATGTGATTTGCAGACTCTCTGAACGACACTTTCCTGATAAATCCCTCCCAGACCAACAGGCCAAAAACGTCAGAAAAAATGGCGTGTGTGCACCAGAGGAGGAGTTAGAAGAGACACCACTTATTATTGTCCTTACCAACCAGGCCTCTGCATAGTTGACTGTTTCCGCCGTTACCATACTTCACTAAATTATTAGTAAAGTATGGTAAACATAACCCTTACTTCCTGCCATTTACCTTCACATCCCTTGTGCCTCTACTTGCTGTGTAACTGACCCTGGCTTGTTATTCGAACATGCTTCTGCCTACTGATTCTGTTCATACCTCTACCTGATCTGGAACTGACCCTGGCTTGTTATTCGACCACGCTTATGCCTACCGATTCTGTTCATACCTCTACCTGATCTGGAACTGACCCTGGCTTGTTATTCGACCACGCTTCTGCCTACCGATTCTGTACATACCTCTGCCTGATCTGGAACTGACCCTGGACTGTTTGACCATCCTTTTTGCCTGCCTCTTGGACTGATATTGTACCCTGCCACTGGACTAGTGGGATTCATAACACAGGGGTCTCACATATGTGAGGGGCTCCAGAATTGTTTTTCTGGATGAAGAAAAACATTTTTTTGTTTTCTCATTCCTAGATTAGGGTCTGTAGACTCTGAGGCTTTGGTTGGGAGAAGCCTCTACACCTGCCCCCATTCTGTCCTGAACTAGGCCATACTTCTGCCTGCTGCCTGTAGGACCTATGCCATCATGCCTCTGCCTGTCGCATAAACTGACCACACCACATGGACTATGTTCCTGCCTACTACCAGGACCAATATTTTGGCACTGCTGACAATCTCTGCCTGCACTGACCCTAGACTGTATATGGACTGCCTGCTGCCTGTACTGACTATGGAGGGTATTCCTGTCTGTTACCTGGACAATTGCGTTTGCTTTTGCTGACCAAGTCCCTGCCTGCTGCCTGGACCAGTGCTATCCTCCTGTGGACAACTGCACTACTAAAGCCACAGGTAATGTTTTGTTTACCCTTTGATCAGCAGAATGTTTTTTGGGGTGTAATTCTTGGTATGTGCATGCTATGTGTCCCTAGAACACCTGACGGTGTTCCTTGTATATGATCAGGCTGTGTAAAAGTCTCACACATGTGGTATCGCCATACTCAGGAGGAGTAGCAGAATGTATTTTGGGGTGTCATTTTTGCTATGTACATGCTATGTGTTGGAAATATCTTATAAATGGACAACTTTGTGTAAAAAAAAAAAATGCGTTTTATTTTTTTTTTCCACATTTTCCAAAAACTTCTGGAAAAAAATGAACTGTTCAATATTCCTCATAGATTATACATTGGGGCGTTAGCTTTCCAAAATGGGGTCATTTAGTGGGCGTTTCCAGTGTCCTGGTGCTCCAGGGCCTTCAAAAGTGTAATAGGTGGTTGAGAAATGAGATGTGTAATTTATGCTCCTAAAACCCTTGAAGGTGCTATTTCAATATTGGGCCTCTGTATGTGGCCAGGCTGTGTAAAAGTCTCACACATGTGGTATTGCCATACTCAGGAGGAGTAGCAAAATGTATTTTGGGGTGTAATGTTTGCTAGGTACATGCTATGTGTTGGAAATATCTTATAAATGGACAACTTTGTGTAAAAAAAAAAATGCGTTTTCATTCTTTTCCACATTTTCCAAAAAACTTCTGGAAAAAAAATGAACCGTTCAAAAGACTCATTATGCCTCATAGTTTATAGGTTGGGGTGTTAGCTTTCCAAAATGGGGGTGCTCCAGGGCCTTCAAAGTGTAATAGGTAGTCAACAAGTATGTGTCATTTATGCTCCTAGAACACCTGATGGTGCTCCCTGCATGTTGGGCCTCTCTATGTGGCTAGGCTGTGAAAAAGTCCCACACATGTGGTATCGCCATACTTAGGAGGAGAAGCAGAATGTTTTTTGGGGTGTCATTTGTGGTATACACATGCCATGTGAGAGAAATAACCTATTACAATGACATTTTTGTGGTGAAAAAAAATCTTTATTTTGCAAAGAATTGTGGGAATAAATGACAACATCAAAAACCTCACCAAGCATCTTACTAAATACCTTGGAATGTCTACTTTCAAAAAAGGGGTAATTTTTGGGGGGTATTTGTACTTTCCTGGCTTGTTCGGGTCGCAAAAGAAATAGATAGGCCACCAGTACATCAGGTGTGATCAATTTTTTATGATTTGCACCACAGCTTGTAGACTCTATAACTTTCAAAAAAACCAAATAATATCCACAAAATTTGGGTTATTTTATACCAAAGATATGTAGCATTATAAATTGTGGCCAAAATTTATGAAGAAAAAAATTTATAATTTTTGAAAAAATTTTATCACAAAATGAAAAAAAAAACTAAAAAAAATCTCTTTTTTTTCAAATTTTCAGCCCATTAGCTGTTTTTTTAATTTAAAAAGCACTGAAAAAAAATAAAAAACCCAGATTTGGTTGATAAAATACCACCAAAAGAAAGCAGATATTTGTATTGAAAAAAAAGGATGAAAAAAATTATTTGGGTACAGTCTTCACATGACTGAGTAATTGTCATTCAAAGAAAATGTGAGAGCACTGAAAGCTAAAAAGCTGAAGACTGCAGATATACATGTAAAACTTATGTAGGGAGATTTGTTTCATCTCTGTGTATCATCTGAGGCTGTTCACTTCACTGGGTATATGTGAGAGTATACATCCATTTTAAAATATAAAGAAACAAAATCCAAAAAAAAACAAAAACCTGTAGATGCTATTGGCTGTAATGTCATTGCGCATAATGAATTCAGGTAATACCAACATTAACCCTTCCTAACAGTGGTCTGTTATCCTAACTGGGCGTCATATAATGTCCAGCAGGATAACATGCCCGTAGGGTCGCACGGAGCGGCGATCGCGAGTGCGGCGTGTCAGTCTGACACCCTGCATCTCCGATTGTGATAAGAAGCCTCTGTCAGAGGCTTCTTACCACGTGATCAGCTGTGACCAATCACAGCTGATCACCGCGTGAACCAGGAAGTGCCGGTAAACTGCATTTTTTCGGTTCACGCTGATAGGGAGAGCTGAGCGGCGTGTCTCCCTGTCAGAGGGGGGGGGGGGTCTGTGTTGATAATCAGCACATTGATTATCAGCACAGCCCCCTCAGATGTGCCACAACACCTTTTAAAATGTGCCCATAAGCTGTCAGTCAGTGCCCCATAAAAACACAGCTCACAGTGCCCATCAAAGTGCTAATCAGTGCCCAGCACAGTGCCAGTCAGTACCCATCTCAGTGCCCAGCAGTAAAACCTGTCAGTACCTCAACATCAGTGCTGCCCATCAGTGCCACCTGTCAGTGCCAATCAGTACCGCCTATCTGCCAATCAGTGCCGCCTGTCAGTGCCCATCACAGCCACCTGTCAGTGCCAGCCACCTGTCAGTGCCCATCACAGCCGCCTGTCAGTGCCCATCACAGCTGCCTGTCAGTGCCCAGCACAGCTGCCTGTCAGTGCCCATCAGTGCTGCATATCAGTGTCGCCTATTGGTGCCCATCAGTGCTGCATATCAGTGCCACCTATCAGTGCCCATCAATTCTACATATCAGTGCATCCTCATCAGTGCCCATCAGTGCCAACTCATCAGTGCCGCCTCATCAGTGCCCATCAGTGCCGCCTCATCAGTGCCCGTCAGTGAAGGAGAAAACCAAATTTTATAACCGAAACAAAGAAAAACTTTTTTTTTTCAAAGATTTTGTTCTTTTTTAGTTTGTTTAGCAAAAAATAACAATTGCAGAGGTGATCAAATACCACCAAAAGAAAGTTCAATTTGTGACAAACAAAATGAGAAAAAATGTTTGTTTGGGTACAGTGTAGCATTACCGCGCAATTGTCATTCAAATTGCGACAGCTGAAAGCTGAAAATTGTCCTAGGCGGGAAGGGGTGATGTGGTTAAATATTAAGAAAAAAAATAAGAAAAGCCTTTTTCTCAATTTATTTTCTTACAGCAGCTTATTCCTATGGGGTAGTACAATAGTGCAATACATGTTTAACCACTTCAGTCCCAGAAAGGATTCACCCCGTTAATGACCAGGCCATTTTTTGCAATACGGCACTGTGTCGCTTTACCTGACATTTGTGCGGTTGTGCAACATTATACCAAAACCACATTTATGTCCTTTTTTCCCCATAAATATAACTTTTTTTTGGTGGTATTTGATCACCTCTGCGGTTTTTATTTTTTGCGCTATAAACAAAAAAAGAGCAACAATTTTGAAAAAATAAAACATATTTTTTTAACTTTTTGCTATAATAAATATCCCCAAAAAATTAATGTAAAAAAACAAATTTGTTCATCAGTTTAGGCCAATATGTATTCTTTTACATATTTTTGGTAAAAAAAAAATGCAATAAACATATATTGATTGGTTTGCGCAAACATTATAGCGTCTACAAAATAGGGGAAAGGTTTATGGCATTTTTACTATTATTTTTTTTTTTTATACTAGTAATAGTGGTGATCATCAATTTTTTGTGGGACTTCAACATTGCAGCCTACAGATCGGACACTTTTAAATCTTTTTTGGGACCAGTGACATTTATACAGCGCTCAGTGCAATAAAAATGCACTGATTACTGAATAAATGACACTGGCAGGGAAGGGGTTAACACTAGAGGGCGATCAAGGGGTTAAGTGTGTCCTAGGGAGATGTTTCTAAGGCTGGGTTTACACCAGTCTGGTGCGAATTCCAGCTCTGCTCTCTGTGCAAATAGAAAAAGCATCTGTTCAGCGCTTCCTCTCCTTTGTAGCTGCGGATCAGCTGAGCAGGGAGAGGGGGAGAGAATGCCTGTTCACAACAGAACGCATCTGCGAATCAGATGCGTTCCCATAGAAGAATATGTACCTGCAATTTGCACCGCACTGCCTAGAAAACGCACACTTTTTTGGGCAATGCAGAGTGTGAATGCAACGCACTTATGTGAACCAGACTAATTGAAAGTAATAGATTTTAAAATGTTCTGCAAATTGGATGGGGTATAAGCCCCATCCAAATCGCATAGGTGTGAATCCAACCCTTACTGTGTGGGGAGTGGACTGACTGGGAGAAGAGAGAAATCGCTGTGCTGATCTCTACGCTGACGAAACCCAGCTCTATCTCTCCACTCCTCAACTCACCCCCTCGATATCCTCACGGATCTCAAATTTACTGAAGGACATATCAGTATGGATGTCACACCACTTCCTCAAACTCAATCTTTCTAAAACTGAGCTTGTTATATTTCCTCCTTCACGATTCCCCCCCCCCCCCCCCCCATGACTTTACCATTAAGATCAACAGCACAACCATTGGTCCCTCCACACATGCCAGGGTGCTGGGTGCAATCCTTGACTCTGACCTCTCCTTCAGCCCCCACATCCAATTACTGGATAAATCCTACCCCCTAGCCTCCGCAACCAGAATTCGACCCTTCCTGACTAATGACACCACAAAGCACCTTATTCACTCCTTGATTATTTCCCACCTTGACTACTGCAGATCTCTCCTTAATGACCTACCCTTACACAGGCTATCCCCCCTTCAGTCTATTATAAATGCTGCTGCTGCTAGACTAATACACCTCACTAACCTATCCGTGACTGCTGCTCCTCTCTGCCAGTCCCTTCACTGGCTTCCCCTACCCCACCGTATAAAATTCTAAATGCTAACTACAACATACAAGGCCATCCACAACATTGCCCCCAGCTACATCACCAACCTCATCTGCAGATATCGCCTCAATCGTCCCTTCCGCTCCTCCCAGGACCTCCTGCTCCCTTGTTACTGCCTCCGATGCGTGCCTTCAGGACTTCTCCAGAGCGTCTCCCATCCTCTGGAACTCCCTGCCCCAGTATGTCCGATTAGCCCCTAACCTGTCCACCTTTAGGAGATCCCTGAAAACTCACTTATTCAGGGAAGCCTATCCCACAGCCACATAACAACTGTCCCCGAGCCACCCTCATCAAATCATTCCCCACATCTATTACCTTTTGTATCACTACCCCCTCCCTTTAGAATGTAAGCTCTACGGGCAGGGCCCTCCTGTCCCTTCTGTATTGAACTGTACTGTAATTGTGCTGTCCCCCCCTCTACATTGTAAAGCGCTGCGTAAATTGTTGGCGCTATATAAATTGTGTATAATAATAATAACAATAATAATAATAAAAAAGGTAGCCAGTAATGCTCCAGTCATCTTAGTGATTGCTCTACACATGTTACAACAATGCAATGCTGGATTTTGAAGAACAGTTACTAAAGAAAAAGTACACAGCACAAAGAATTTCAATAACAGTAAATAAAATAACAGTTGGTTCATGGTACAATACAGCATTTGTATAAGTAATATAAAGCTGTTTTAATATTGTATATACCAATCTCAAAGAAAAAAAATACTAAAAATAGAAGACATATATAGAAAGGTTAAATTAGTGAAAATTGTCAGGAAAGAAAGATAGTTTATCCCTATAAGTGTAATTTGTTCTAGCTACAGAGAGTTTGGCAATGGTAGTGTTCAGAGCTCCTAAAGCCAAAAATAAATGAAAATGCTGAAGACTATTGTATAAGCTGAAAAAAAGAAGACATTTGATGCCAATGTGTTAATCAGTGTAACAACTTACCATGATTATGGGCCATTGGAGGAGCAAAAGCACATAAGTACTGATGCCTATGAATGGGTAGATAGAGCATGTCCCCAGAACTTGCGGGCAAGAAGATACAGTATGTATAGATAAGTACAAATCCTTAAAGTGACACTAAACAATATCCTTATGCCGCGTACACACGGTCAGAATTCTCATCGGAAAAAGCTCTGATGGTTTTCCCGTCGGAATTCCGACGGAATTTGCTCAAACTGTCTTGCCTACACACGGTTACACCAAATTCCGACGGTCAGTAACACAGCGGCATAAAACACATTCGACAGCACTATAAAAGGGAAGTTTAATGCTTCTGAGCATGCGTCAAATTGTTTCCGAGCATGCGTCAGAATTTTGTGTGTCGGAATTGCATACACACGATCGGAAAATCCGATAGAAAGGTTTTCCGTCGGAAAAATTGAGAACAGGTTCTCAATCCAAAGTCCGTTGGAAATTCCGACAGAAAAAGACCGATGGGCATACACACGGTCGGAAATTCAGATGAAAAGCTCCCATCGGACTGTTTCCATCGGAAATTCTGACCGTGTGTACGTGGCATTAGTCTCCAAATTCCATTCCAGTTTCCATACACATACACTACCTAATGGCCCCGTATTATATTTATCATGAAATTGTTTCTTACTGTGTATTTTTCTGGCTTCTTGTAATATCCTTTATGAGCTCCTGAACATCTCATTGTAAGGAAAGGCTTACCAATAGATGAGATGACTACTCTGGATGGACTGAGCACAGGCTAAAACAGGATCAGTGCTGGTTTGTCTTCAGTGTATCCTGTGTTCCTGTGATTCTGTATCCTGATTCCAGTTGTTGACCTGGCTTGTCTTGACCACTCTCTGAACTCCGCCTGCACTGACCTCAGCTTGTCCCATGACCTTTGCTTTTGTCTGCCCATTGGCTCCTGCTTCTATTATCAGTTCCAGACCTGGCTTGTTTCCGGACCACTCTCCTGCCTGTGCCCTGTACCCAATCCATCCTGCCTGTGTATGACTCGGCCTGCCTGACTCTGCTACTCTGCCTACTGTCATCGGTTTCCCTGCATACTACCCTGCTGTTCCAGCTGGTCTACTATCTGCTACCAGCAATCCTCTTAGCTGCCCATGGTTACCCAATGCCAGCCTGCCTTATTCTGCTGCCTACCAGCTTGCTTGCTGACTGGAGCCTTCTGACCAGGGACAAACAGTCAGGTGAGGCAGAGCCTCACCTGCCATGAACATTAAAAAAATAATCTTTCGAGCTTTGAGGGTCATAGAAGTCCTACCCCACCACTGGTTAAAATTTGGGGCTCCTGGGACCTATGGCTCTGGAGCTACGGGGGCTCCTTGAGCAGCCTGTCAGAAGCTACATACAGAGCGGCCAGTTTAAAAACAAGCTGGCACACTCTGTTTGCAGCAGACTGAGAGGATGAGCTCACAGTGCCTCTCACTTCTTGTCAGAGGCACTAAGCGCAATGGACAGGTTGGAGCCTTGGACCGATGGTAATGTACCACTAGCCCCAGCTGGCCAATAAAAATGCTGCAGTGGAGGCTCTTCTCTCAATGCAGTGTCATAGAAGGGGGCATTTGTCTAAAAGACACATGCTCCCTTCCAGCCCAGCCCTCTTAACTACAAGGAAAAAATCTGGGTTTATGGGTACAAGATTTACCCATAATTCCATGTTTTTCTCACGCAGTTAAGACTGAGAATGAAAAATGGTGGTCATTGCAACTTTTTACGTCACACGGCACTTGCGTGAATAAAAAATATCCGTCCGTCTCAGTGCCGCCCACCAGCTTGTCTGGACATTTGTCTGGATTGTGTCAGTGAGACTGATTGATAGGCACAGTGACACTGATTGATGGGCACAGTGAGGCTGCATTTTGATGGGCACAGTAACGCTGAATGATGGGCATAGTGACAGTGACGCTGACTGATGGGCACAGTGAGGCTGCAATTAATGAGCACAGCAGGTGTACAGACCCAGGAACTCAGCACAAGGATGGTGGTAACTCCTCCTAATGGGCACAGAGGGTGTACAGACCCGGGAACTCAGCACAGGGATGGTGGGAACCCCTCATAATGGACACAGCAGGTGTACAGACCCAGGAATGCAGCACATGGATGCAGGGAACCCCTCATAATGGGCACATTGGGTGTACAGACCTGGGAGCTCAGCACATGGATGGTGGGAACCCCTCATAATGGGCACAGCAGGCGTACAGACCAGGGAACTCAGTACATGGATGGTGGGAACCCCTCATAATGGGCACAGTGAGGCTGCATATGATGTGCACAGTGAGGCTCCAATTAATGGGCACAGGTGTACAGACCCAGGAAAATTAGCATAGGGATGGTGGGGACCCCTCATAATGGGCACAGTGAGGCTGCAAATGATGGGCACATTGAGGCTGTAATTGATGGGCACAGGGAGGCTGCATTTGATGGGAACAGTGACCCTGCATTTGACAGGCAAGGTGACGCTGCATTTGATGGGCATAGTAAGGCTGCAATTGATGGGCACAGTGAGGCTGCAATTGATGGGTACAGTGAGGCTACAATTGATGGGCACAGTTGCTGCAATTGATGGGTACAGTGAGGCTACAATTGATAGGCACAGTGAGGCTACAATTGATGGGCACAGTGAGGCTACAATTGATGGGCACAGTGGCTGAAATTAATGGGCACAGCGAGGCTGCATTTGATGGGCACAGTGAGGCTGCAACTGATGGGCACAGTGAGGCTGCATTTGTTTCAATCATTTTTATTAAGCAGTTATGAAAATGTTTTACAAACAGTAGCATATTCATTATTGCCGTCATGTCCAGAATATTATTCATGTTAAAACTATTGTAAACTGTATAGTAAAATATGTTTCTTTTTCCTTATCAAACATTACTTTCTGGATATGTCAAAATGTTACATTTAACAAATATATGAATAGAGAATAGAGAGGGACCTCCCTCTAAGGGACCCCCATGGGACCTAGCTGTGCCCTAGGAAGAGGGCCCCCTCCCTCCTTGTCGAACTTGTAACTCTCTATGTAATCAACTATTTTAAAGAAATAACAGCATATAGTGAATACAAGTTGTTTATATCTACTTAAAGATAAAGAAGAAGGGTGTACATGAAAACGTTATCTACTACTCAGGTAGCCAAGGTGTGAGAAGAAGAAAAGGTTTTCCACGGGGACCATCTTTGTATGCTAATATCCGTTCATATTCAGCTATTGTGTCTATTTTAGCTGTGATGTCTCTTATGTTAGGGATGTCCAAAGACTTCCATCTATACATTATTGCTGATCCAGCTGCCAGTAAAATATGTGTAGCTATAGATCTAATTGTGGATGGAAATTGATCCATATTTATACTAAGGATGGCTTGTTCTATGTTTGGTTTCACCTGGATTCCTGTCACATTTGATAATAAGTTGTAAATTGCTATCCAGAAACTTTGGTGGTTAGGACAAGACCACATCATGTGTATCAGGGTACCCACCTGTCCACATCCCCTTCAGCACAGGTTTGAGTTATTCTTTGAGAATTTAGCCATAATATGAGTAAAATACCCCCTCAACATAAGTTTTTGTGTCAGCTCTTCATAATTTGGGCATCTAGAAAACGTGATTATATTTGATTGCTTTTTTCCACTGGAGATCCGAGAATTCCTTACCAAGTTTATTTTCCCAATTCACTAAGGGCTTGTGCTTGGTAAATGCATCCTTCAAATTCAGTGAGTTGTATATTAGTGTAATGCCTTTCATTTTGGGGTTACATGACTGGATGTGTTTCCATACTTTTTCTATAAATCAAGATATGAGTGGTCTTCGTCTTTTGGTAGTAGGAGGAAATTTGGGTGTAAGTAAGGAATTCTGAGTTTGGGATGTTGAATTTCTGTTGTATGGTTATGAAGGGCAGCAGTTTGCCTCCCCTGGTAATATCTGTTAAATTTAGGATGTTGTTTCATAACCATTTGTGTTGCTGTATGTTGGGGATCATCCATTGGAGTGAATCTAGACTCTAGAGGGATGAGGATGTTAATCGTCGGGTAGAATTTGTTCCCTTTGGATTTAAGTTCAGACCAGGCCTGAACTGTTGCTTGTATAGTGGGGTGATTTCTAATTACGTTATTTTTAGATACATATGATGCCATATGAATTGAAAGTGGAGTTTTACTGTTTAGCCATGCTAGTTCTAATTGACACCAGGGGTTCAAGGTGGGATTGGTGAACCAGTTTTTGAGTTGGCTGCCGTGTGGTAGTCGTTTAATAGTGGTAAACCCATACCTCCCACAGATTTGTGTCTACTCAGTTTACAAAGTTTAATATTTGTTTCTGCATTGTGGTGAAGAATGAGGAGGGTATTTGAATTGGCAAAGCTCTGAAGTAGTATATCAGTTTTGGGAGTCTTAACATTTTGTACGCTGCTAAACGTCCAGACCAGGTTAGGAAAAAGTTTTGGATTCTAGAGAGTTCTTGTTGGAAGGTATATACCAGTGGGGTGTAATTGATATTGTATATATTTAGGATAGGAGATGTGAGTTTAATTCCTAAATATGTGATGGAATCTTTGGTCCAAGGGTATGGAAGGGTACTTTTGAGGGACATTTCCAGTTTTTTATCTATATGCATTCCTAATATGTGTGATTTGGTTGCGTTAACCTTGTAATAGGATACTGTGCTGAACAGGTTTAGTATATCAGCAATGATATGGCCGGGTTAGTCAATGAGAGAATAACGTTGTCTGCAAACAATGATATTTTATGTTGGTGTTCTTGAGCCATAATGCCCTGTATTTTCGGGTCTGACCTTATTTTCTCCACTAAGGGCTCCATAAGCAGGGTAAAAATTATAGGGGACAGGGGACAACCCTGTCTGGTCCCATTCGTGATTTGGAATGTTTTAGAAAACATTCCTTCTGTAAAAACAAATGCTGATGGTGAGGAATATAGAGCTAATATTGCTCTTTGTATTGGGCTGGTCATTCCAAATTTCTCCAATACTCTGCCCAGGTACACCCAATGTACTCTATCGAAAGCCTTCTCTGCTTTTAACGTGAAGCAAAGAAGGCTCCCTTTTCTGTTCAACCAAGTGCAAGAGGCTCAGCATTCTCCTGGTGGCATCCGTGGTCTGACGGCTCAACACAAAGCCCACTTGATCACAGTTTATCAGTTTTGGCAACAAATTTGTTAGTCTATTTGCTATCAATTTGGCGTGTAGTTTCACATCTATGTTCAATAAAGATATTTGCCTAAAGTTTTGCAGTAAGTTAGGTTCTTTGCCTGGTTTGGGAAAGCTAATTATTGTGGCTGTGAGCATTTCCGAGGGAAATTTCGCCTAAGATGTAGCTGTTGAAAAAGACTTGATATAAGTGCAGTGAAAGGATGGTGCTGAATAATTGGTAATATTCAGAAGAATATCCATCTGGTCAGGGGGCCTTGTAATGGGGGAGATTTTTAATAGTCGTTTCTATTTCTTGTATTCTGAAGGGTTGGTTCAAGTGGGATAAGTCATTTTTTTTAGAGGTTTTAGGCAGATTCACTGAGGCTAAGAAGTTGGATATTATGGTTTCATTGGGTTGAAAGGTATCAGGGTCGTTTTTAAGATTGTAAAGTGTTTCATAGTAATCGCTAAAGGCATCTGTGATTTCTTTGGGGTTCGTGACTTTCATTTTAGATTTAGGATTTGTGATGTAGGGAATTTTTAGTTTTTTTGTTTTTTCTTTAAGTTGAGTAGGTAGAAGTTTTCCTGCTTTATTCCCATATCTTAATTTGTTGTGAGGTTGAGATAGGGTGTAGATGTCATTACGCCATTGTGTTGCTATGGGCATTTGTATAGTGACTTTATTGCAATAATATAGAGTTTTAGATTTAGTAACAGCATATGTCTACAAAGGCCTCTTCCCCCTCCATTGATATGTAAATAAACCAGATAGAAGATGAGCAGAGGAAGTTGGTGTTTACAGGAAGTGGGTGGGAGGAGCATGGAGAGGGTTTGAAAGAGACATGTGTTTTGGGACAGAGGGACACAGTTGGTGTTTGGAAGGACAAAGGACAAGATGGCTTTGAGGAACTGGATAACGTTGGAGACGCGTTTGTGAGAACAAGGAACTATGAAGGACATCTTAACCCCTAAGTTGAGTAATTGTTTAGTTTACCTAATGTGTACATATTATACATGCTTATATGTGAAGCTATAAGTTGTGATGTATTGTATTGTTCATCCTACAGTTTGTATGTGCAGATTTTTCCCTGTTTAGTAAAGCATTAATACACTTCAGAAGTCTAGTCTTCCTTGGTTTTACCACAAGAACTTAATAGATAAACGCAGATATAACATTTGGGGGCTCGCCTGAAAAACATTTGGGGGCTCGGCCGTTATTTGTGCTAAAATTTCAACTGAAGCAGACCTGTTTTATATTGTGTGTTTTGTTGCTTGTGCTGGGGAAAAATGCTGCGTACACTGTTTAGGAGGAGTAAGGCTGCAAAGATTTCTGGTGTCCAGGAGGACTTGAAGGCGTGCACCCTTCCTATCTGGGCCAGAAATAGTCAGTGGATGCCTGTTGCAAAGGAGCTGGCTAGATATGCGTCTCCTTTGAACAGAGCTTGGGGGGATGGAGTCTGTGATCTTTCCTCAGATTTTAGTCTCAAAAGTTTTGGGTTCAGTAAGGGAGAGATGCGGGCAGTTGCTGTGTTTGGTTTGCACTTCCTGCATGCTCTACATATTGAATCTGAAAAGAGGGAAAAGGCGGAATTAGAAAGAGATTTACTGAAGGAGCAGCTTGCAGTGGCATCCAAGTGTTTGGAAGAAACTGCAAGCAAGGAAAAAGATTTAGAAAGGAGGGTAATCAAAGTTAAACCTGCAGTGGCTTTGAAGTGTGTTCAAACCCCTGTAGGCCGAGCTGAAGATTTGAATGAGCGGTGTGCAGCCCTCATGACCAAGTCTAATGATGCCCTAACAAAGGACAAAGGCCCAAAGCCTGTAAGCAGAAGTAGGACATGTGCCACTGTTACTTCTCATAACCGGGAAGCAGAGGATTTGATCAGCTCAAATGACCGAGTTGAGTCAGATACAAGGAAGGCAAGGCCTATGATCTCCAGGAGACACATGTGGATTGATTTACTTAAGGTGGGGGTCCCTAGAGAGGAAATAGATGGGATTCCTACACCAGCATTGTTTAAGAAGTGGAAGCAAATGGTTGGGAATGGTAGATTCAGTCACATTAAGTGTTTCTGTTGCCATAAAATGGGGCATTTTGCAAAAATGTGCCATGCTGTGAAGGCTGAACAACAGCAAGCTTGTGTGCTTCCCAGGACAGCACGGAGAGACATGCAAGTTTATTCGTTACGTTGGAAGTCAATGCCTTTCCGTGAAAGTATTTCAAGGCAACAGTGGGCACCCTACAATAGTTTTGCAGTTAGAAATGGGCAGATAGAGAAATGTGAGCAGTGAGCTATGTTTTTAGGCACAGTTGGAAGGAACATATAATCTGCTTTGTCTCTTACTCTTTTCAGGTATTGAGCATCGAGAGGTGGAGCAGGCAGAGCAGATGACCATACTGGATGGGAGGAGACAGACCAGAAGAGAGCCTGAGAAAAGGTGGCTGAATTGGAGTGGACTTCCATCTGAGCATTTTCCTTATGACCAAGAAGAAAAGAGACTTTTCATCTGGGACTTTCTTTACAAACTGCCAAAAGACATTGTTAACCCTGCTCAAAAGTCAGCCTTCCAGGGACAAACCAATCGTCTGACCGCCCACAAGATGGGGGTCGAAAGGGAATTTGTTCCTCCCATTTATACGGGGGGTTTATTTTGCCCTTTCCTGGACAAAAGGCTTGAAGAAGTTTCCTATATTATCCTATAAAGTCAAGAGGTGGTATGTGTTGCTATGGGCATTTGTATAGTGACTTTATTGCAATAATATAGAGTTTTAGATTTAGTAACAGCATATGTCTACAAAGGCCTCTTCCCCCTCCATTGATATGTAAATAAACCAGATAGAAGATGAGCAGAGGAAGTTGGTGTTTACAGGAAGTGGGTGGGAGGAGCATGGAGAGGGTTTGAAAGAGACATGTGTTTTGGGACAGAGGGACACAGTTGGTGTTTGGAAGGACAAAGGACAAGATGGCTTTGAGGAACTGGATAACGTTGGAGACGCGTTTGTGAGAACAAGGAACTATGAAGGACATCTTAACCCCTAAGTTGAGTAATTGTTTAGTTTACCTAATGTGTACATATTATACATGCTTATATGTGAAGCTATAAGTTGTGATGTATTGTATTGTTCATCCTACAGTTTGTATGTGCAGATTTTTCCCTGTTTAGTAAAGCATTAATACACTTCAGAAGTCTAGTCTTCCTTGGTTTTACCACAAGAACTTAATAGATAAACGCAGATATAACAGCCATCTGTTAGCCCTGGTCTCTGTACGATGATCCCCCACACCAATGGATATCGGAGCATGGTCCGACCACGTAATACAATGTAGTTCAGATTTTACAACTTGTTGCAGAATAAATTTGTCTACCAAAACAGGTCTACGCAAGAGTATGTGTGATGTACAATGGAATAGAACGTAAAGTCCTTTTCTGATGAATGTTGGCATCTCCACACATCATAAAGACCCGATGAGGTATTAAATCGGTCCAGAGTTGCTCTACGCTGTTGGTGTCTTGTATCACTGGATAAGTCCAGATCTTTTTCAGAGATTGCGTTAAAGTCACTGCACATGATTATATTTTAAATATTGGCAATGTTGGAAGATAGGTGGTTTGTGGGAAGCGAAGTGAGTTTCTTGGAAACATATCACATCACTGTGGAGTTTTTTGGCTTCCTTCCACGCCATGTGCCTCTTATAAGGACTGTTCAGACCCTTAACTTTGAAGAATGTGATTTTGAGTGGCATGCTGAGCTAATTTGTAAGACGATGTATGGTTTGAGTGGTGAGTAACTGGTGTGGTGTCAAATTACCTGGTTCTGAAAGAGACGTGGCGATGATCCTGGCAGACGGATGGCCATTTGATGATGATAGGCAGTCCACCGTAGCAATGCACCAAGATGGTTGGGCCCTTAGGAAAAACCTTTAGGAAGAACAGTTATATGAAGTTCAGAGAAAGATAACGAAATAATAACTTGCGATTCTGGGGAGAATCTGTGCAGCAGTAACAACCGCTCAATTTGTGGGGTAACTGAAAAAAAGAACAGAGAATGCGGCAATCCCCTGGGCCATCAGGGAACGGTTAGAGTGGAATTCGTGAAAATAATTCAGCCTGTTTCAGCTACGTATTTGTTACAGGTTGATGCTGGTGAACCGGTATTCTTTTCATCCATGGCGTCAGAGGCGATGATTTGCCATTCCCGCATGAGACGGAGGCCTTCTTTCATGTTAGAGATAAGATGTATGGTGCAATCTTTTCTTACCAGCAGCTTCACTGGGTATAGCCAACGATAAGTGTTATGGTGGTTGTTCAGTGGCTTAGTAATAGTGGCCAGTTGTCTACGTTGCTGCATGGTGAAGGCCGACAGGTTGGCAAAGAAGGAAAGGTCTTGCAGGTCTGAGGGTAGTGAATCTCTGCGTCTAGTTCCCACCATAAAATGGTCTTTAGTGTGGTAAAAGTGGATTCTGGAGGTTTAACCGTCTCAGGGATCCCCCTTGTTTTAACATTGTTCCTCCTTGATCTGTTCTCTAAATTTTCCAGTTTGAGTTTCATTTGCAGCATTTCGTCTTCCCTGTCATTATGGGCGTTCACTAAGTCATTAAATGTAGAGGCAAATTCACCCATTTTTGTCTCCACATGTGATACTCTCTTATTCACTGTGGAGATTTCTGACTTGAATTGCCGGGATAATGCTAAAATGTCTGCATGTAAAGTGGATCTTAGGGACACTAACATATCCTTCAGTGTTGTGTCCAGTACTGGTGTATTAGCAGTGGGAAAGTCAGTTATTGAGTCTTGTAATTCCCTGGTATCATCTAGTGACGAATCCAGGCTTACCTCTAGATCTTCTTCCTTAGGAAAGTCCAGCCTTTGTCTGCTTTTGACCGGACTAGAAGAAGCTGATGTAGGTGGAGAGAAGTTCCCCTTTCCAGGCTTGCCTGGTTGTGTGCCCTCCTTTCTTTTTCGCGATGGCATCCTGGGATGTCCCGGAGTCCTGCAAAGCTGTCGGTGTCCAGAAACTAGGCTTTCAGTCGGTGTCACAGCAACAACAAAAAAAGGAATTATTGGGATTTGGAGTAGGCTGTGAGCAGTAGAAGATACTTTTCTGAGTTATGCCCCGTACACACGGTCGGAAATTCCGACCACAAAATCCATCAGATTTTTTCCGACGGATTTTGTCCGACACTGGTGTTGCATACACACGGTCGGACAAAGTTGTCGGAAAATCCAATCATTCTGAACGTGGTGACGTTCGTTGCGTACGACGGAACTACGTAGAGGCTAGTAGCCAATATCTTTGGTCTTGTAATTTGATCTGAGCATGCGTGGCACTTTGTCCGTCGGAATTTGCTACACACGATCGGAAAAAGTCAGATCGGACTTTGTTGTCAGAAAATTTGAGAGCAGAATCTCAAATTTTTTCCGTCGGAAATTCCGGCGAAAAAAGTCCGATGGAGCCCACACACGGTCGGATTTTCCGACAACATGGTCCGATAGGACATTTTCCGCTGGAAATTTTGACCATGTGTACGGGGCATTAGGCATTTTTAAAATATATTTAGTGTCACTTTAAACGAGTTGGTAGTGCATTAAGATCCTATGTAGACTATGCTCTGCACTGCTGCCTCCTAGCCAACACTGGGAAGATTCCGAGCAAAGGTTGAATAGTTAATACATTTGTGGGATGATGGCCTGATTGCTAATTTATGAATAACTAGATCTCTCCATGTGTAGTCACCTTAACTGAAGCCGGAAAGCTGAATATAAAGATCAAATACTGGATTCCTTTCAATTTCCAAAGGGGCCACGAAAATCCAACAAGTGAAAAATATGGTTTGAAGTTCTGAAAGGATTCCAATGAGCATGAACTTTATACAACAAAGGATGATATTAGGCATTCCTTCTAATGCACCAACATGACCCCGTTATTATCATTGTGCCATTTCTGTCTGCCTCACAGACACTAACTACTTCCAAAGTGTTTTGTTCAGCGTTAGCTTCCCTTTCACTCCAGAGAATGGGTGGAAATTCGTTCCAATCTAATCTAATAAAGGCACAAATGTTTACCGAAAATGTAATCAAGTCATAATTATTATTTGGTTTTATTTATTTGCTGCTAAAGGGATTCCCAAGCAGGCGCAGGCTGATTATATAAAAAAGCAAAAAAATTCTCTTGGAGAGACACATGTCTATTGTTTACTGGATGTGTAATCAAGACAGCAACTTTTGTTTTCACCCGTGTGCCTTTCCCAAGGATTTGCAGCTGAAACTACTTAATGAAAAAGAAAGAGAATATATGTGTGTAAAAAACTATATCATTTGTATTGAACATGTATTTTTTTTATTTAAACAATTAGGGTTGATTGATTAATAGTTTAATTAAACTTGTTTTTTATCCCTATTGTAATGCATTATGGTTTCAAAGAATAGCTATTACATTGTGTAGATTAAAATAAAAGATTGGATGATCGAAAGATAGAAAGTCAGTGTTTTGATTTAATGGTACATCTGAGAAACCTATGTGTTTGTTCACCTTGATAAGGCAAACAATACAGACATACAAAACAAAATTGAAGCTCATGGTGTCAAATGTTTACAGTTTTACATACACAAGAAGACTTATTAGCCTGAAATGGTCATCAACTTGATCACATTGATTGGCGGTCACTTTATTGTGGTCAGATTGGACGGATTATATCATCCATCACTATTTGTAAAAAATATTACAATTCAAATCATTTTACTTTGCATAATGTAGTCTTCATAGTAACTATGTTTGCTCCCTATTAATTTTCTATATTATATAGTGCCAACTTATTACCCTCCATTCTAAAAAGTACTTTTTTAAATCCAATTAGATCAGTTCATGTTTCCCAAAGGAGCTCACAATCTAGTGTCCCATACTCAAACACACAAAGGGCACTTATGGAAAAACGCTCATAATCTCACTGGCATCTTGGATTGTGGAAGGAAGCCTCCAAAGACATAGGAAGAACAAATAGCTCTAAACAGATAAGGGTCGATTTACTAAAACTGAAGAGTGCAAAATCTGGTGCAGCTACTAACTTTAGCTTGTTTAATTAAGCTTCGACAGAAAAACGTAGAAGCTGATGGTTTCTATGCACAGCTGCACCAAATGTTCACCAGTTTTAGTAAATCAACCCATAGTGTTCTAGGAGGGATTCAAACCCATGAACCAACATTGGGGGGGGGGGGGTTACTAAAGCTGGTCCACACACAATCAGGTGCAGTTGCGCATAATGCCAATCACCTTCTTGGTTTTATTGTCAAAACTTAATTGAAAAAGCTGAAGTTAGATAGTAAATCTCCCCCTCAAAGACAAGAGTTCTAAAGCTGGCCATAGATGGTGCAATTTTCTTTCCTGCAACCTGTGGTTACAGGAAAGAATTTTTTTTGATTCCCATAACAACACAGTCAGTGTGTCGATCTGGGAATCCTTCCTGCAGAGCTATTGTGTTCTCCTGGCAGAGAGGGTGGGAACTGGCCCAGCCTGGAGAACACACAGTGATTGATAGCAGCTGTAGCCCCTGGCAATAATTGCATGAAATATCTGACAGGCTGGTTGCACCCAAGTTGATCGATTGATCAACTTAGGTACAATCAGCCTGCCCATACATGGTTTGAATCTTGTCCGGTCCCTGCTAAACCGGCCGAGATTCTGTCTATTGCCAGGTTTACTTTAACCAGCCTAGTGGGCTGCCCCGTTAGGGTCTATATCAACAGGCTTTTGTTCACTTCAGAATTGCTTCCCTCCCTATAGAAGCCTTTGGGGTTGCAAAATCAGCTACAGCAGATCAAATTCAGGTCAAATGCACCTGCAATTAATTCTGAGTGATCTCAGAAGTGTCACAACCTGAAGTCAAAAGCACACCACATTTACCTATTGAAGCCTGTCAACACAAGCCTATACTATGCTTTAAAGTTGATGTATAGTAAAACCACTAAATTTAAAAACAATACGTGTTAAATTGGCAATGTTGTGGCACACCTGTAGGTGTTGACTGTGAATATACCAGGTTCGATCTAGCCCTGGTGACACTCAAAACTCTCAGTACCACAAACCAAAAAGATGATGTGACAGGCAAAGTCTGACCTTTTTTTGTCAGCTGAAATGATAAAGAACTTAAGCCTCGTAAACACGATCGGATTTTCCAACGGGAATGGTTTTCATGACAGGCTGTTGGCATAAAATTTCCATCAGACAATTGTTGACCAACTTTCCGTGGACAAATGTTGGATGGCAGGTTTATAAATGTTCTGCGGACAACGGTCTCTTGTCGGACGAGCCAGAAAGCGGTCGGTCTTGTAAACTAGCATTCATAATGGAGAATTAAAATTTGTGACGCAGCAAATTATGAAATCTCGAAATGCAGCACACATTCTCTTCTTCTTTAATGGGATAATAATGAAGCTGCATTGCTGGTGATACTGATGGAGTTATGGCAAACACATTAAGTTACCACAACACCATTATCCCGTTGTTTTTAAGATCAAAGATATAACTATGTTGGTGTCCTTTGTTCATTTTAAATTGTATTTTTTAAAATGTAACCTATGCCTACTCCCAAACTGTCATTTAAAGTAAAACACATAGCCAGGTATTATTCTCCACAATATTTTTGTTGTGCATTAAAAAAAGAAAACAAATAAAATTAGACATTCTATCTGCCAATAGAACTTAACCAAAAAGTGCATTCTATGCATCCAAAAATATAGAAAATATACCAAATCAAATCATTATTCAACCCAAAAAATGTATTAAAAGCCTCATGCATGTGTCTTGCTTCTTAATATATGGGGTCAACAATGCCAAGAGTTGGTGAAAGCAGGGGTCTGTCATCCGGAGATATTCTGGAGCTCCCGCAGCAAAGGCATATGTCATAATTGGTCATGATTAATAAATCAACCGATTTTTGGTCCAAGAAATCCTCCTCCTGTTCCTGAACTGGACTTGGGTCAAAGCAATAACTCCAAGGCCAATAATAAATAACATGTTATCTCTTCCGATTCCCAACATGATTGTTTGATGAACAGCCAATCAGAAACTAACTGAAAAGCACAAAATGAAAAGCGCGAAATGAAAAGCGTGAAATGAAAAGTGCGAATCAACACTCACCAAACTTCTACAAGCACGAAATTAGCAGAAGGAGCCCAAAGGGTGGCGCATGACAATTGAACTTCCTCCTTATTGTCTTGTAGTACGTCTAGTACGTCACTACATTTGTGTTGAATACTTTTCACTACATTTGTGTTGAATATTTTGGGCTTAAATATGACTTCACTCTGCTTGAAAAATGACATTCTGTGCAATTTCAATTTACAATTGTTAACCTATCTCTAAAATAAATTACTGTGTAATTTTATTATGGCTATTTTAGGGATACTCTTTCCTATTAAAACAGATTAAGTGCAGCACAAAAGTACCATTATATTATAGTTTCTTCATTGCTCATTTGTGGCTAAAATATGGCTTCTTCGGGCTTCTAAAATGTTCTTGGATTAAAAAATATGATTCCATACATCAAATCTGTTAAATTGTTATATAATATTTGAGCAACAAAACTTTTTTATATTTCTGCCTGATAAATGCCTACTCACTGTTTCCCAAATTACCACCTATTAATGGTAAATGCTTGCAATCTCTCTGGAAATATAAAGTTTCACAATATTCCTGGCTGAAAAATGCACACTCTCCACCTTCAAAACAGCATCACATCATAACGAATGTATAAAATAAATAAATAAATAAATACATTTATTTAAAAAAATGTTTTTTGAAACAATACAGTTTTATTTATGGCCAAAATATGTCAACTTCCTGCCCCTCAAATTGTCTCAGTTGAAAAATGCTAAGATTCTGTTGAGTAAATATCTGGTGCAGCTGTGCATAGGAACTAATCAGCTTCTAGGTTTTAGGCCAGGTTCACACTGGTACGACATACACTCCGCATTACGTGTGTAAATCAATGATTCTCTATGAGAGCTGTCTTCACTGTTCCGACTTTGAAAAAGATCTCTGCACTACTTTGGTTTGACTTTGGTCCTACTTCAGCCTATTAAATATCATTGAAGTCGGAACAAAGTCGGTTCCTTGTCCTAACCATCCAAATATGGTGATTACAGCAGCAGTAAAAGGAATTTATGTCACACTGGGACAGGTCAGACTATCTCAAAGTTGGAGCAAAATCTTATCTTGTTCATTCAAGACTCTCTGCCTCAAAATGTCCCTTCTTTAAGAAAAAATTAGATTCTGTTCTGCAAATATGTGTAGTTTCTAAAACTGTCCAAAATAATGCAGTTTCAGGTAATATTTCTAGGCTAATCTATGCATCAAGATGGCTGCTTAAGCCGGGAGCTCCAATATCAGCTAGAGCTGCCCACACTGCTCCGATGCTCTCCTTCACCCTCTAACAGCCTGCACCATGCCCTGAAGGAAACAGGTAGCCGCACAGCCTCAGCCTCACAAGGTTGTGCTGGTTCTCCTTCAACAAGGGCCACCGCTGGTTCTCTAGCAGCAGATTCTCCACTATCTCCTTATACAGTAGCATCATTGGCTGGGAACTCAGCGGGCTCCAGTCCCTCCTCACATACCTTCGGCAGCCCGGTAAAGGTCTAAGCCTCGCAGAGACTACCCTGCATAATGTGAGGATCGCATGGATCAAAGCGAAACTCATGGATTTAGAAGACCACCATAGAAACTTTTTAAAATCTGCAGTAATCCTGAAACGTCACAACTTCCACCCTTTGTGCGAGATTTGTTTTCAGCGGTGATACCTTGACTCACATCCACGGATGTAACCATAGACAGGATACATTACAATTGGGATGTGGCAGCTTTAAGGCCTACCAATATACTAGGATACATCATGTACCCAAACCATCTTGTGCTCTACAATTCTACCAGCAAAATTGGAGTGATTGCCACCTTACTCCCTGATCCCTGCTCCAGACCATCCCTGTTCAGTGGGGGCCTCACCTTTTTATTTTATTTTGTTATTGTTATTACCACACTTTGTTCCCCATTGGAACTGTTTAATTTTTAGAACACCTGGTCTTTTGGCACTTTTTGAATCTTGCTAGACCACTCCCTGATTCATGATTCCACCTTCTGTATGGCAACATGCTTCTTTACCATCAGTTATGGTTATGGTAGTTTCCTGGGATATCTACTCCATGATTTTAAAACCCTCACAAATCTTACATTGACTCTGGGCGAGTCTTACAACATCACCTACCCCATCTGCAGTTTATGGGACTTAAGTTTTTATCTTTAAATGTTAAAGGTCTAAATCACCATGTCAAGAGGCGTTCCATGTGGAATGAGGATGGCAAATGTGACCCCGATGTAGTCAATATACAGGGAACTTACTTCAATATTCATGCCACTCATAAAGCCTACCCGCATGTCTTTCTGGCTTGCACCCTTTGGAAGAAAAAAGGAGTCCTGATAGCTATCTGACAGTCGTTCTCCTTCGATCTTAAGGAGTGCGCTACAGATCAAGATGGGAGATTTGTCTTTTTGTTGTGCTACCGTAACTCTAAACCTTATAATTTGGTAAATGCTTATGCCCCCAATTCCCATCAAATATGATCTATTCCGAAAGATTCAAGCTGTACACTTTGGTTTGGCAAGCTTATTATCAGCGGAGACTTTAACATGGTGGTGAACCCTTCCTTGGACTCCACCTGAAAAGTCAAAGGGCATCGTCCTATTCTCATCCAGACACTCTTCCTACTCATGAATAGATTGCTTTTTGCTGATAAGTGGATGTTACAGCAGACCTCGTCCTCCTCAATACATGACATCAAATGCAAAAAATAAAGTGCAGTGCTAGGTTTAAACACAAGATGATCTTGTGCATAAAAACATACCGTATATACTCGAGTATAAGCCGAGTTTTTCAGCACATTTTTTGTGCTGAAAGTGACCCCCTCTGCTTATACTCAAGTCAAGCAATTTTCTGCATAAAAAAAAAAAATTCCGACCGACTTTGGGGCCCCGTATCTTGGGGTCACTTAGTGCTAGGAACCCATTTGGTATGCCATCCCAGTAGACCTAGCACTACAACATATCCAAAGATGGGGTTCCTAGCACCAAGTGACCCCTAGATACAGGGTCCCAAATTCGGTCAACTGTGTTCATCTGCAGCAATGTCATTTTGGAACCCTTTGGGTCCAGAGACCTAAAGCCCCATACACACGGTCGGACTTTTTCATCAATTTGGTCCGATCGGACAAGGTTGTTGAAAAATCAGACCGTGTGTATGCACCATCGGACAGTGTTCGTCGGTTTGTCCGTCGGACAAAGTCTTATCTCCTGCTGGAATGATTTGCCGTCAACCCGGTCCGATCACACCAAATCCGAGCGTGTGTACGCTTGTCCGACGGACAAAGTGCTACGCATGCTCAGAAGAAATTCTGTGACGGAAGCGCTCGGTCAGGTAAAACTACCTTTCCTAATCGACACAGCACATTCGTCACGGTGCAATGTTAAAATGTCTTTAATGCAGCGCATTCTCTTTTTCTTTACAATGCAACAAGAATGACATGTTTTAGCTGCTCCTATTCACCCGCACTTCTCACAAACTTACTTCTTTATTACTTTGCAGCATTTATACACTACATGTTTATTTTTACTCTGAACGGAAAAGAATCTTTGTTATTTTTTTACCATGATTTGTCTTTTTTTTTTTTTTTTGGGGAATACATATTTGAATGTTTTTTTTTTTTTTTTTTTTTGGAGGGGGGTTGTGTGTCTCAAATTACCAAAAACACATTATTTACATTTGTATTTCTTGCTTAAATTTACTAGGAGGTTGTTTGTTGTTGTTGCCCCTTGTTAATTCTACTTTAGGATTAGTGAAATGTACCAGCCTACTCAAAGAAAAACTGTCATTGTAGCAAAGTAAAACACAATAGTCAATGATTATTTCAAATCAAAAAAACCTTTATTTAGGTCACACCAACAAACCAAAGAGGAACGCAGCCATGGTGAAACTTGGGGAATTTGCAAAGTCTAGGCCCCCCACGGCAACCATCATTGTCCAAGCGTAGAAAATTGGGGGCCTGAGGAGTACGTATATTAAGGGGAGTGCAATCTGGTCGTGAAGTCCAAAGTATCCGGAACTGCAGCAGATGCCATCTAGGTCCCCAGGCTCTGGTACTACAAGAGGCTCCATCTTCTCTCACACCAGACTGATTGCAGGTCGTCACTCTCAGGTCTTCCTTCCACGCTTCCTTCCACGCTGTGGCTGTCGTGCTGGTGGGGTGGCAGAAGGAGGAGGAGGAGGAGGAGGAGGAGGTGGAGCATGGTAGCTATGGCAAACATGTGTGACTGGGGTCATCTCCCCAGCCCTACCCTTATTTAGGACATGGAGGATGAGCCCCTCACACATGTTGCGTTGCCTCACCTCCATACCCATCATTTTTGTGACAACCACCGAGCCAAAGGTCTCCTCGTCGGCGGGTGTGGCATGTAGGGAGTCTGAAGCCTCTCTGATCATCCGGAGCGCTGACTGTGCCGCATAACCCCCCCTTCTCGCCCTTCTGTACGGAAGGCGGAGGAGAGGGATTTGGGAGTCAGTCAGGCTCCGAGGCCTAGCCCCCTCTTGGCTGCCACTACCCAGCTGGTGGCTGCCACTAACCCCTGCCTCCTCCTGACTGCCACCTTCCACAGCCACCTCCTGGCTGAGGTCTTCCTGGGTAGGAAAAAGGGACATAGTTTCAGTTATTTGTTCATCAAACACACACAATTCTCATCTAGTGACTGGTGCAAAATGTTTACAAATAGAAAACCATACAATTCTCAGCCCAGCAGTTTAGATTCTGGCCCCAAATGTCTCCCACACCACTGTCTGTTGATATGTCAAACACGTTAGGAACTAAGCAATTGGCGATCCTGAATTAAGTGAACATCATTCATTATTCCCATAAATGGTAACAAAACTACTATACCTGGAACAAGCTGGGCTCCTCCACCTCTTCCATACTGGAAGGCCCAGGTTGCTCCTCGGAAGCCTCATCAGGGGTGGGCTGTGCGCAAGGAAGCGTGGAAGGAGGAGTTGAGGTTGGCTCCGTGACATCAGCCTGGTCCTTCAGAAAATGGAGACTCTGATAGTACCAGAGCTTGGGGACATAGACCTCATCTGCTGAAGTTGCAGTTTCCTCAGACTTCACGACCTTCTTCCTCTCCCTGATATACGCACTCCTCAGGCTGCCAATTTTCTTTCTAATATCATCAACAGTTGCCGTGGGGAACCTTGGCTTGACAAATTCCACAAGTTCCTCCAGGGCTGCGTGCCTCTTTGGTTTGTTGGTGTAATGTGGGTGTATACCCTGCCACAATATGGGAAAATCCCTGTATTTGGCAATGAAGAGGGGGAGAAAACTCATGTCGTTGAATCCCTTCATATCAATCTCTGCAAGACACAACAACACACCAAACCCTATAAATTATGTCAGGCTAAACTCGCCTAATCTTCTCCATAAAGAAGCCTCAAGTTCAAATCAGTCTAGGCTAGTTATGTACCAACGTTAAATTGTACCTTCGTTTGTAGCGATCGTCTCGTGTGAGTTTTCTCTCCCCTCGTCTCCCAGATCGTGGCTACGACACAGGCGTGTGACGTTTTATATACACTGCGCATGCTTCAAACTCCGCCCGCCCCTGACGATCTTTCTCGTCTATTCCCCACCCCTTCTCTTTACGGCGTAGTGGGGAGAGCACATGGCGGGGACACAGCAGGTGCGCCACAAATATCCCACCAACGAGGAGGAGGACGAGGAAAGTCCGGAGGCAGAAACGTCCCGATCCCGGAACCTGAAATTCAAGGCCTCCAATATGTCATTTGGAGAAATGTTGGAGATGGTGGACATATTAAAGAGGAGCGACTATGATGGGAAGTATGGGCCTTACCTCAACCCCAATGTCCGCAAGGCCAAGATCATGTCTAAAGTTGTGAGAAGGCTGTACAATAATTTTGGGGTACAACGATCCAAGGAGCAACTCAGGAAACGCTGGTCAGACCTGAAACTGAGGGAGGCCGATCAGTACAGAAAGATCAAGAGAATTCTTCAAAAAAGTAAGTAGTTGTGTTTTGTGTTTGATTTCTTGCTTGCATACTGCTCCATTGTGTTTTGATTTTTACCAAGTTGTACATTCCAAAATGGCCACTTTCAGGTTCGTCTGTGCATTCGATCGTACTCAGCCTCGATCTTTCTGCCACTGTCATGGTCGTGTGTGTGTGCATTCGATCGTACGCAACCTCGATCGTTCGGCCACTTATAATACGATGTTTGGTGTTTTTTTGGGGAAAGGAAGTTTGTTCTCACTAGAAATGTCATCAAGAATGTAAAGCCAATTTATTCAATGTAAAGGAGAGGTCACTCAGTAGCTGTTTACCCATCTGGACTCTAGAGCACTAGTGCTGGGACACCCAAACCCCCTTTTTATTATGCTTTTCCACACATGTGCTCCAGTGGATACTAGAGGGGGGTCTCCATCACACAAACTTCTACCAAAAAGCTAGTCAGTTTAGCACCTTTACAAAGTGACTTCATTCATGTAGTTGACATTTGTAACTGGCCAAACTAAAATAGTGTCCGTCACTTTCAAGCAATGTTTGTCATTTCCTATTTCTGCCCTCAATAGCTTGTGTTGCTAAATCTTCCTTTTGGACATTCTCATAGGGGAGCGAAAACTTGGGCCGTCTGAGGAAACCCCCAAACCAACACCTACCAAAAAAGGGGAAAGAGCAGAAGCAGAGGAGGAGGAGGAGGAGGAAGGAGAGATCATCGAACTTGGAGAAATTGTCACCACAACAGGTGAGTGTGGGAGAACACAGCTACTGGTAAGCTAATCCATGTATGGCTGCCTCATTTCCAACACCCCATTTTTTTTGTTTGTTTGTGGTTTTTAGGTGACGTGGATGTTGTGGAAGAAAAATCGCACTTTACCACAGAGAGTGCCCACGTACTCATCGGAGAGATAATGGTCTGCAATAGAGATCTAGATTACATAAAGCAAAACATCAATGATGTTCAACAAAAATTGAAGAACATCATTGATATTTTAGGAAAAATATGAAAACGCACCAAGTAATTAACACACATTTGTGCCAGCTTCAGAACACATTTGCAACTTAAAAACTGTCTGAAATTTGGAACATGCACACATTGTGTCCACATGTGCTAGCTCCCACCATGGTGGATGAATGGCAACGTTTTTTTGGGGGTGCAAACACTTTACGAACTACGAAAGTGGTTGTGGTGAAGGGGTTGCACCCCCAAAAAACGTCCATTCATCCCCATGATGGAAAATGGCACTTTTGAAGCTTCTAGGCATGTGTTTTACCATCTAATGACCATTTTCAGTCCCAAATTGTGTGCATGTTCCAAATTTCCACTTTTCGGGGGTGACCCCCCCATGTGATGAAGGCAAGATCAAACACACTTTGAACATATAGTCATGTCTGATCTTGTCTTCACTTTACAAAGTTGAACTTTCCAAGTTCCTAGGTTCTGTTTTGCTCCATGCCTGGTTTTACCAATTGCGGAATGTTTGTAAACAATGTTGTAAATAACCAAGATGTTGTCAGTTTTGGCGTGAAGATTGTAAACGCACTTGGGAATGTTTTCCTAGTAAACTTTTATTTTTCTAAATGTGTGGCTTCCTTATTTAAAAAACACAATGCATTATGTATGTAAAATGAAAAGGATATGGGGGGCAATGGGTGTTATTTACTAAAGGCAAATCCACTTTGCACTCCAATTTTCTTTCCCGGGGAACTTTTTCAATGCACTTGTAGAGCATAGCGGATTTGACTTATGTAAATGACACCCACAGTGCTTTGTACGAAAACACGGAGCACAGCATTTTGGAGAATACACACATGTCAGACCTGGTGATGAAAAGGAGTATTTTGGGTGTCAGTTATGCAGTACAAACCTTCTCTAGACCAAAGATTAGGTAGCAAACACACAACATGAGAATAATCTTTTTGGGAAGAAGAGACTGTTACCTCCTTTTGCCCAGAAAGTGCATTCCCACTGTCGAAGGCAAAGGGAAAAAATGTCAAAGTAAAATAAGCTAAAAAGAAGACTGAAATGACATGAAATCATAGGTTGGTTTAAAATATCAGATTTATTAAAAAATGCCTCTCACACATCGTCAGGCAGAGCAATGGCCCCCCTACCCACAAAGTACTGCATATATTGGTCCCGGACCACACGGGCATTTAGAGGGGGCAAGCCTGGACGTGCCACTCGAAGGGCTGTGAGTTCGGCATTTGGAGGGCCCTCCACATCTGGGCCAACGGGCACCACATAGTTCCTGTTATGTCTTTTGAGGAAGTTGTGCAATATGCAACAGGCAAGAACTATGTGGTTCAGTTTGTATTCCGCCAAGTTAAATGCCGTCAGGAACAGGCGGAAGCGGCTGGCCAGGATGCCAAAAGCGTTCTCCACAACTCTTCTGGCTCTGGACAGCCTGTAGTTGAAGACCCTCTGGTCCGGGGTGAGGGTCCTCATCGGGAACGGCCTCATCACATGGGGAGTCAACGCAAACGCTTCATCTGCGACAAAGACGAAGGGGAGTCCTTCGGCATTCTCCTCTGGAGGTGGCAAGCACAGACTGCCACTTTGGAGACGCCAGTAGAACTCCGTGTGCGTAATGGCCCCACCATCCGATATCCGGCCGTTCATCCCCACGTCCACATACATAAACTCGTATGTTGCCGACACCACCGCCAACATCACTACACTATTAAACCCTTTATAATTATAATAGTAGGACCCCGAGTTGGGCGGTGGGACGATGCGGACGTGTTTCCCATCAATTGCCCCTCCGCAGTTAGGAAAGTCCCAACGGCTGGCAAAGTGGGAGGCCACAGTCTGCCATTCCTGTGGCGTGGAAGGGAACTGTGGAGTGAAACAAGAAAAAAAAAAATAGTCACTTTGCACCTAAACATTGCAAGCAGATTAGACAATCAACATCTTGGAACAAGAGCATTGTCTAAAATTGGAGGCTGGAAAGTATTTGCACAGAAAAGTAGAGGCTCCCCTTCACAGATTACTCACCCCCCCATCAATCCCCCCACTTCTGATGGGCCATTGGCAATAACTTGGGTTTTTGGGGGGGGGGGGGTGGTGGACAGCTAACCCTCTGCACTTCATTGATTGGCAAATGGCTCAATAATGTGGGCTAGTTTGGCCAGACCCTCTGTACTTAACACTATTGGCAGGCCACAGGAAAGATCAAATAACATTTCACCCCCCCCCCCCCCCCCCCAAAAAAGGCAGGCACAGTGTGACATTATTAAATTACCAAGCAAGCTAATAGGAGGGAAAGAAGACAAAAAAATAGGAAATGGAATGTATGGAGGCAGTCCCTTGCACTACATGCTTTGCTGAATTCATCCCTAAAGATGCGCACTATAAAGAGGTAGGTATATAGTGTGTATGGACCTTGGGAAAGCCAGCAGATAAAGGATTGGTACCATCTGACAGAGCAGTTGGGGGAGGGGGTTCCTAATGAGTTTGCCCCCCCCCCCCCCCACCAAAAGAACAAAAAAAGGGGGCTCTACATGAAGTAAACCACACAGCAAACATTTGTGCATATTTTAGGGGGTGTTTTGGGGCAAACAATACTATGCAGCAGACAAAAGACATTGCTTAAGTGACTAGGCCATAGGTGTCTATTGGGGCAGAAGAGCATGCTGGTGAGGTAAGTGAAGGGAAAAATGCATGAAGGAGAAAAGGGGCACAGCATATTAGAACATATTGCAATCATGGTAATTAGGGAAGGAGGTCAAAAATACAAGTCATTAGCAAACAGAGCATACATAGAAGGGAATAGTAAAGTAGAAATGTTACCTTAATATAGTCCTCCTGCAGGACCTGAATGATGGCAGAACAGGTCTCTGGAATAATGATTCCCAGGGCCTGGGGAGAGATACCTGAAGAGAACTTCAAATCCTGAAGACTTCTCCCTGTCGCCAAGTACCTCAACGTGGCAACAAGCCTCTGCTCCGGAGTAATGGCTTGTCTCATGCAGGTATCCTGCCGGCTGATAAAGGGGGTCAGCAAAGCCAAAAGACGGTGAAAATCGGGGTCCGTCATCCTGAGAAAGTTCCTGAAATCATCAGGATTATTCTCCCGGATCTCACGAAGCAAAGGCATGTGCGAGAACTGGTCACGCTGAAGCAACCAATTCTTGGTCCACATACTCCTCGTCACTCTGTTCATGGACGGGTCTTGGGTCAAAGCTAAAAGCCCGACACCAATTCCGCGTACAGCACGAACTCGGCGACGAGTACGCACGGGAAACATCGCTCAGAAGGTCACAAAAGGTCGGCTGGTCAGAACGGACAAACAGAAAGCACCGATAAACAGCAAGGCCTGAAAGAACGAAGTGAATACCAGCAACGAGCAGACAATAAGCAGTGCAAATCAAAGCGTCCTATATCAAGATATAGGCCGCAATGACCAACAAATGCGAACTGACTACACGCACTAATAAACAGATACGCACGACAAGCACAAACTGAAGAGCAGTAACGATCTGAGTCAGAAAACTGAGAAGCGCGAATCTTAAGTCACCAAACTTCCACTAACTCTCGATAAACACGGGATCAGCAGAAGGAGCCCAACGGGTGCCTGACGTGGTGCTGAACTTGCCTTTTGTAATCTCGTGGACGACGACTTACGTCACGACGTTCTTCCGGACCGGATATTCCGACAACGTAGTCCGACCGTGTGTACGCAACGCCAACATCGGACAAAGTACGTCGGACAAAGTCCGACTGACCTGGTCCGCGGATTGTCCGAGCGTGTGTATGGGGGCTTAGATTGTATTGTGGATGATTTGGCTGTGCCCTACTGTTTCATATCAATGTCAGCCCAAGTTAGAGCAATACTTACACTACTGTTTACATGTAATTTCTTAGGTGTGGAAGATAATGCAATGTGCAGTCATGCAAAAAGAAAAAGCAGGCTTACCTTTAACTGCAATTAAGCTCTTCCTGAAACTGCTGATCCCATTGGCCTGTTTAAAGTTTAAAAATGTTCTGAACAAAGAGCTCAATATTTTCAATAAGGGCGTGGCATTGTGTGGCAGCAAACTTTTCTCTTACTGCCAAAATTAAGGTGGACTTCTGGTTTTGATAGCTAAAGTGGAGATTTTACATGCTTTTATTTATTTTTTTTTTTTTTGCAGAAAGCCTGTCAAGCATATGTTGCCAAATCTTTATGCTTAATGTCATTGACCTAATATGGCCATATTAGTTCAGTGATGTGACAAGCATCACCACCCCAAGTGTGTACCTCAGCTGTGGGGCAGGGAATATCCTACCAGAAGGTCATTGGCCCAGCAATGACAGCTAACTTCTGGGTTCAGACCAATCCCAAGCTAATCTGGTCCTTTAGAGACTCTGCTGCAACAAGAACAGCTGCAGTCAATGACATTGCTTGGTTCTGAAGACAGTGAACTGGGACAACAATGGTCATACTCTCTTAGCAGTTGTGTTCATTAGAGCACTGTGCAAGGGGGCATGTTGTGCTGTTGGCTATTCAAAGTGGTGTACTTGTGTTAGAACAGCAGTCTAGGTCTCCAAGTTACTGCCAGTATATGGTAGTCTATTGTAGTTCTAAAGCATGCTCTACACACTAAAACTGGAGCATGCAAAATATGGTGCAGCTCAGAAACCAATCAGCTTCCAGGTTTTATTGTCAAAGCTTGAATTGAACAATCTGGAGTTAGTAGCTGATTGGCAACCATGCACAGCTGCACCAGATTATGAGTGCTCCAGTTTTGATAAATGTCCCCTACATTGTCTACTTTTAATGCAGTCTGACTGTGTAACAACAATACAAAATGGCTTCAATTGGTCTTTAAGCTTAAATATATTGCTTTTATGTGCCAAATGTAATTGGGTGTTTTATTTACACAAATTATTGTCTCAAAATACCCTTTACATCTTTTTTCTCTCACAGTAACTGAATATCTGGCTCATGACATGACATATCTGAAATATGATGGTACTTTGGTTTTTGTTTTATCTTATGTTTTATGTAGTGAGGCCTCACACATTTTTAATATCTGAAATATGCCACATAAGGTGATTCTTGTCTGAGCAGTACCTTCAGATCTACAACTGCAACGGTCATTCACCAATTTCCAAGCTGCCCCAGTCTTCAATGCAAAGATGACATCAATTTAGAGTCACTGTCATGGGTCAGCCTTTAATTACTCAATGCCCACTATCTTAGTTATGTGCACACGTGTCTGTGTGCATGTCTTTGTTTTTTGGTATTCCAGACTAAGGTAACTAACTCCATAAAAAGGGAACCATGCCTATAATATTTTCAAATTCTCCATAACCTCTTAGGTTACAGGGGAAGTGCTTGAATTATATTAGACATACTGTAATTGCAGGTTTTGATCCATGTGTTCGATTGGATTTAGAAAAACAGCTGCAGTAAATATTATTTGTTATATATGTTTTTATTATTGTAGACATTGGATGGAAATCCCTCACTTCTGGAACTCCAGGTACCGACCAGAGGGAGCCCAACCATTCTCCACAACCTCAGTAGTAAAGCAGGAAGTCACATACTGATAATGCCGTGGAACTTTGTTTATGTCAAGCAAACACACTGCAGCCCTACCTAGGACTTACCCTCTTCGTCGTTTCACTAAATATGGACTTGATCACAGAGAACTAGTATCAAAACAAAAAAAAGGCTGCAAATTACAGATGTGAGAAAAAAGCAGGCACATAGACTATTACAGAAAGAGAAAATGTTTTATAAAAACATTTACCATTTTGTAAACTGTATGCTACAGTTATAAAGCAATGTGTTTTGAAATACGCTCAGTAAAGCTTATTGGAAATATTTGTCACACTAAACTGAAATGTTGTGCTTTTATTGTATTTGTATTATAACACATAAAGCAATATTATAAAGTTTAGAAAAGAACTGTGTAGATTTTTGGTTCTGGGCACTAGGTGGAGGTAGAAACCCTAAAACCATACTGATATAATACAGTTCTCGGATGCTAAGGTTAGATCTTTAGTTTTGTTTATTCCTGTACTCACCTGAACTAATATATATAACATATATATAAAAGGAGATGATTTATCCAAATTGATACAAAATTATTTACTTATTGATCAGTAAACCATCACACAATTAGCATATTAGCTAATATTATATTATTAACATATATTGCTTACTTAAGAAGTAAATCATTTTGCATCAGTTTGGATACCGCATCTCCTTTTTTTCTTAATATGATTTTGGTGGAATATTGGGAGCCTGTCTTTGATGTGGAAATCTGCTGTTTAATATTACACGTGATAAGTAACAAGCATGACTCACCTTTTTCTATAGTCTGTTATTTTCAATGATAAAACACTGGAACTTTTTTTATCCATTTAAATAAAAAGGACTAAAAGAAAGTATGCATATGTACATATATATGTATATACTGTATATATGTATGAAAAAAAAAAATCAATAAGTGGTGTCGCGCTCCAAATACTGTAACAATATGGATTTCCTGATGATTTTCAAAGGAATATTGTACAGTGAACAATAGAACGCATATACTTTAAAATGTATAACCCCTAAGAATATAAACTAATATGCGGTTTTACGTGATCTGCACTGCCTAGCGCGACCGAGGTAGGATGGCGTGAGAACGCCGTCCAGCATGGTGGGAGGAGCCTGTGCAGGAAGTCCGCGGCGGGAGTCTGAATGCGGGAAGCCGAGTTGAAGGAGAGTGAGAGCTCCAGACCGGCGTGAAACATCTCCCGCGCCCGCCGCGGCTCCCGTCCCCCGGATATCCTGCAGCAGAGGAGGCGGCTCGACATCCCACGGAGAAAGGTACCACCGTGGAGTGGCGTGTTTGCAGACCTGCTGTCCTCACCCCCCCCTCTTCCTCCCCCTACCCCCCCTGCACCGCCTGCATCGATACACAGCGCCGTTCGTACTTCGGCACTTTCTGAAGCCTTCCCCCCCGGCTGTGGTAGGGGGGGACAAATACAGACCACCGGACCCGGAACACAACTTAACCCTTGGAGAACCCTTGGCATATTAAAAGGAGTAACCGAAAAGCAAGTTGATGGGCAGAAATTTGAGGTACAATGTAGCTGTTTTTTTATTACCCACATGAAATATGAAGGGCTTCTACAAAAGAAGTAAGAAACCTCTGATGGAATGAAGTCCAACTTGGTAAGAAATGTGATTATATAAATCTATATGTGAACTATCTCAAACCGGTTTTCAATATGACAATCTTGCCATATTGGGGGATTTGACGCCGCCAATATCAAATGCTTATACCTGGTTATTGGTTCATTTTGATTGATTAGACATATTGAGATAGAGGTTGAGCAATCTTGTTTATTTCAAACAATACACTTATGAAGGGCACCATAACACAGGTAAAGCTCCCCATTAGTAGGAAGGTACCCCAGTATGTAACTATATATTGGCAAATGATGCAGCACCACCTCCGAATATAGACTGAAGAGATACCGGTCTGAATAAAGACCCACCGCGCTTAGAGCATCAGCCGCTTAAAAACCCTAAGTGCGGACAGGGTTAATGCGTAGTGCGATAAGTTAGCGGCTCTGTTGAAGGGGCCACCACTACACAGGGACTGGAAACTGTACCTGAATATCCAGAGCAGGGGGATACGCCGCGGCAGAAGCCCGCAACGTCACTAATATCTCGCAACTAAATGACAATGTATTATCAAATATAAGCAAAAGATTATTTTGAGTGTTCCTCATCATTCTCTGCCCATGGAATGTTCTTGGACTGGGTCTGGTCTGCAGGAACACGGTACCTGTGTCACACGCTGCTCCCAGTGAATCTCACAGAACTCAAAAGCAAACCCGAAAGTGGGGTCCGAATCAAGCCCCCCCAGATCTCTACAGGAATAAATTTTGGCTGGAGGTGAAGCAGGGGAACTGGGGGTCTTACTCTCCCCCCCCCTACTTTCTTACTGTTTCTCTCTCTTTATTTAATAGCTGAAAAAATAAAAAAAATTATCGATTAAATATTTCGACTAGAACAACAACACAAAAAAGACCTGAGTCATGATAAAATGCTGCTCCAAGAAATAGTAATAAAAAGGGACGAACTCAAACTACTAATGGAACAAGAGACCAATAGGACTTACTACCACTTAGCAAGGGAGAAATATTACGGGAGTAATTAATCTTCCAAATATCTTGCTAAAATGTTGCAGAAGAAAAAATCCAAAAATGATATAGAGAAAATCCAGACAAGTAAGGGGGATATAGAATACACTACAAACGGGATAGCGCAAATATTTAAAAACTTTTATGATGAATTATATTCAGTAGAGCAGAAGGAGGGCAGTGAGGAAAGAACAAAAAATAGGAAAACGAACGACTTTCTAAGTAAGGCCGGCTTAACAAAAATCTCAGCTAGCGATCGGGAATCCCTAGAAGGAATGATAACAGAAGAAGAGATAACCAGAGCATAAGCGGAAACCAAATCTGGGAAAAGTCCGGGGCCAGACGGATTCACAATCTATTATTATAAAAGATGTAAGGAAATCCTGATCCCAAAGCTATGCAAGTACTTAAACGGTCTTGGCGTAAACTTTGAAATGAGCAAAGAAGCCCTATCGTCCTCCATAACAGTAATTAAGAAGGAGGGGGAAGATGGGATGAGATGTGCTAACTACAGGCCAATTTCACTGCTCAACACAGATACCAAGCTTTACGCAAAGATACTTGCAGATAGGCTGAAAACCCTCATGAACAAACTAGTTCACCCAGACCAAGCGGGATTTGTTCCAGGCAGAGAAGGTAGGGACAACGGGGTAAGAACCCTGTTGCTGCTACTACACGAGAAAGAGAAGAAGAGTTCGAGTCTACTCCTGTCAACAGATGCCCAGAAGGCATTCGATAGGGTGGACTGGAAATTCATGTTTAGGACATTAGAGGAAATGGGGATAGGCCCAAAAATGCTTCAATGGATCAGGACTTTGTATCATCACCCGATTGCTAAAATTAAAATTAATGGTACGGAGTCCCCTTATTTCGAAATGAAAAACGGGACAAGACAGGGGTGCCCACTTTCCCCTCTCCTGTTTATCTTATCCCTAGAACAGTTGCTCTCTACGATCCGGAGGGACCCCTAAATAGAAGGACTCAAAGTCGGAGAAGAGGTACACAAACTATCTGCCTACGCGGACGATGTCCTGTTCTACGTAGGCAAACCTGACGTTTCCCTCCCCCGACTTATGAACATAATAAAAACTTATGGTGAACTGTCTAATTTTAAAGTAAATCAAGAAAAGTTGTCCTAAATATTAATACAAAGATCACTGAAAAACACAAGCTCCAAAAAAAAATTTAATTTCCTTGGCGTAAAGAAATAAAGTATTTAGGCATTAAACTGGCACCCTCACTTAAAAAAATATATAAACTAAACTATATGCCATTACTAAACTAAATCAAAATGGAGAGTAGGAAGCTGATACACAGACCACTTTCGTAGTTTGGAAGAATCCACGCACTTAAAATGTTAATTTTACCCAAAATTCTCTATAAATTTCAAATGATGCCCATATCGCTACCAAAGTTTTATTTAGCAAATCTTAAAGCTCTATTAATGGCTTTTATATGGAACAACAAAAAACCTAGAATTGCATATTCTACTCTCAAGCAGGAGAAAAATCGCGGGGGACTGGCAGTCCCCGACATTCACCATTATTATAAAGCCATAGTGCTGTCAAGAATTGTAGAATGGACAAAAGAAATTAAAAAAGAAAAAAGATGGGTCAATTTAGAGTATACCCTTAGTAATGCACAATTAAGTAAAATTATATGGAACCCCCCCAAACATAGGAAAATAGATAGAAATAGTAGCGAACTCACTTTGAACGCACTTAAGATTTGGGATGGAATATATAAGAAACTAAACGGTCACTATAACTCGCCACTTATTGCTTTAAAAGAAAATGAATTTTTCACACCGGGATTAAAGATTAACGGGGGGAATTGGTTGAAATTAGAGAGGGCACAGGTGAGAGATATCGTAAAAGATGGAAAGATTTTGTCACTACAGGAATTAAAAGCTAAGGAGGGATTTTAGGGAATTGACGTGTGGCGGCACCGTCCACTGAGGGAGCCGACGGATCTAACGCCTTTAGAGCGTAACTGTATAACTAACGATAGTAAAGGCTCTATATCAAGGTGGTACAGACTCTTACTGGATGGGGAGGGACTGGGGATCCCGTCATACATTCGGAAATGGGAAAGGGAATTGGGGACACAGTGTGATAACTGCACTATAACATTTTTTTTTTAAATTAACACATAGCTCTACAATCGACAGTAAGTCTGCGGAAACAAACTACAAAATTCTAACAAGATGGTACGCTACTCCTGACAAGACTAGCAAGTACCAGCAGGACAAATCAGGGAAATGTTGGAGAGGGTGTAATGAACTAGGTACTATGACGCATCTTTGGTGGAGCTGCCCAAAAATCAAGGCTTTCTGGGGAAAAGTCAGGTCTCATATAAAAGAAATAACAAATATAGAAGTTTTAGAGGACCCATGGACAGTCCTATTGCATGGTACAAAAGAGGGTATCAAAAAATATCAGGGGTCATTAATCCCTTTTTTTCTAAATGCCGCAACAAAAATTGATCCCCAAGAAATGGCAAGAGACTGAAGCCCCAACAATTTGGGAATAAATAGATGAAGTAGAAGGTATTTATAAGATTGAAAGGTCAAGAGATAAAAACGGCAACATAGGGGACGGTAAAACAGATATGTGGCAGGAATGGAGGAAATTCAAAAAAACATGGAGCTATGTGGAACAACTAAAGCCCCATACACACGGTCGGACTTTTTCATGGAGAAAGAGGGGAAAATAATAGGTGAAATCGGAGATACTGGTCAAGCCCTGGGAGTGGTAATAGAGAAAGAGGGGAAAATAATAGGTGAAATCGGAGATACTGGTCAAGCCCTGGGAGTGGGAGGAGGGAGGGTTCGGGAGAGTTGGGTTAATAATGATAAGAGGTGAGAGATGACAAAACTACTGTGTAATAGATTTACGGAGTCATCTGGATGGTGGTTTTTCACATAGATGTGTCTCAATGTAAGCCACAATGATGTGATAGGAGAAGAGACAGTTATGACTAGAAAGTTGATTTCAAGTCTCTCTCGTGACAATTCGCTGAAGTGGCTGTGAATGGAAGGCTATGAAGTATGCGCAATAAAATAACTAAAGTACATCAAGAGAAGGCTGTAAAGTGCACGCAATAAAGTGACTGTAGTGCATCAAATAGCTAAAACATCAAAAAACAAATAATCAATCGATGAAAATGGAGATAAAGTGACTGTTGTGCATCAATGACTAAACAGAGAATAAACAGTGATGTAAAATCAAATAAAGTGACTGGTGTGTATATATTTCAACCAAATGGTGAAGAATAAAATACAATAAAACCAGCGAGGGAAAAATTTAATGGATGAGTGGTGATCAAAGCAATCAAAATAAATGAATAACATTGATATATTTCCACCAAGTGGTGAACAATAAAACCATAAGCGAAACAATGAATAGATGAATAAATGGTGCTCAAAGCAGCAAAAATGAATAAATAAAATTATAAATAAAATTATAGTTAGATCTATCGATCAAAAAACAAGTGTTCGTTTTGAGCATGTGCAAAGTGGTGTAGAGTAGTATGGTAAGATCTGGGAATTCCAGTGGTGCAAAGGTGCAGGGTGCAGATCTACAGGTGCTGATAAGCTGGCACAGGGTGGCACTGTGGTTAAAGTGCTGTGCGTCTTCAGTGCTATGGACACCTGTAGGTGTCCTAACTTCTTACCTTACTGCTGTAAGGTAAGCAGCGTTGTTTAATACCAGGGAGATGATCACTTGGGGGAGGTAAATGCAGTCTCAAAAAACGCTCTTCCTCTGCGTTTACAGCATCAGTGGAGCCTATGTGGTGATGGAAGCTGGAGGGTATCTCTCAATATAATGGGCCGGGCACCATTCAGCATAAGCACAGTACATATACAGGGAGAAAATGAAGGACCTCTATGGTGTAGAATGTTTCAAAAGTAAACAGCTTTTATTTCACAAGTAAACAGGTACTCACATTTCACAGATAAGCAATGTAAATTTCAAAAAAACGAGTGGCGAGCTCGCAACCTATACGTCACTTCCGGGGTCCGTGTATCCGACGCGTGTCGTCACCGTCACGTGACTTCATCTGGGATAAGGTAGGGGCCGTAGGAAGTGTCTATAAGTACTGTTGTTAATTGGGCGAGCGGCCATTTTCTTGTAGCTCCCTATACACAGTGATGGCGCGGCCATTTTCTGTGAGATCGGGCTACGACCGCGGCCATTTTCTTATAGTTTATTGTGGACGTAAAAGCATTAGCAGAACGAAAGCTGAGATCGCGGTCGTAGTAATCTATAAACAGACATGCAAGCCTGACAGGGCAGCTTATGTCTATGAGGTGCAGTAAATATATAAGGGGTGTGAGGATTACACGAAAGGGGGAAATAAAAGACACATAAGAAAAATAAAAGACTTATGTTGACTATACTTGATGGAAATCCTATCATTGGGCTATTCATAGTGTACAATGTATATTAAAATAATATATAAAAAAAATATATTAAAATGACCGATTCAAAATTTGTTAAAATGAAGGAATAAAAGGTATTAAATATAGTGGACAGCCTAGGTAAATCTGGATAATTTCCCAGACTCCGGAAATGATGTAAAATCAATACAGAATGCACAGATTTGATAGACGGATATAAATAGGCATAAAATGGTGAGCTACTGAGCGTGTTAGTGACAGATCGAACTATCTGAAGTACAGAGTGGTAGGAGTCATAAAAAATAAAAAATCGCTAATAAAACAGTTCAAATCAAATTCAATGTTAAGACCATGGGGCGTAAAAGTATCCAAAATAAAAATCCACTTGGATTCTATCTGACTAAGAGTCCTAACCTTATGTCCGCCTCTCCAGTGTTTTTTGTATGGTTCAATGCCCCAAAATTTTAAATGTGTGGGATCCTGATTGTGGTGTGTGGCAAAGTGTTTAGAAACACTGTGTTTGTCGTATCCTTTTAAAATGTTTTGTATATGCTCCTTGATGCGTACTCTCAGTGGTCTCTTTGTGCGTCCAATGTATTGGAGACCACAGCTACATTCAAGTGCGTAGACGGCTCCTTCTGTGTTACAGCAGATGAAATCTGCGATTTCGTACAAATTACCAGTACTGGTGGATTTCAATTTAAATGTCTTTTCTGCCAGTCTCTTGGACTTTGTGCAAGCAAAGCACTTTTTACAAGGATAAAATCCTTTACCCGTAAAAAATGTATAGCCTATCTTGGGAGGGTCTGGGATATTGTTCACCAGTTTATCTCTTATTGTTGGAGCTCTTTTGTACACAAATTTGGGTATTTCTGGGAGCAGTGATTCCAGGTGTGTGTCCCTTCGTACGATGTGCCAATGGGTCTTTATTATTTTCTCAACGGCCTTATGTTGAATATTGTAGTCAAGTATGATTGGTACTCCATTAATTCTGGAATCGTTTTTCGGTTTATCTTTAATTAATTATTTTCTGTCCATTTTCTCCACTTCTTCTATTTTAGTGTCAATGTACTGTTTGTTGTAGCCCTTATCAATAAACCTATGGCCTATTTTATTGGCCTGGATGGTAAAGTCACTGTCTTGCGTGCAATTCCTCCGTAGCCGCATAAGTTGTCCTTTGGGGATATTGCAGAGCCAATTTTTATGATGCCAGCTCTCAATAGGTAAATAACTATTTTTGTCTACATTTTTGAAATGTGTTTTGGTACTTAGTGTATTATCTTCTTGTAGTATTTCCAAATCCAAAAATTTTACATTTTAAAGTATATGCATTCTATTGTTCACTGTACAATATTCCTTTGAAAATCATCAGGAAATCCATATTGTTACAATATTTGGAGCGCGACACCACTTATTGATTTTTTTTATACTATTCTCCGTGGGTATCTTTTGACCCTCACAGTGTTTGCTGCACCAAAGATCTACATTGCTCATCTCCACATTAGAACAGGAATACTTTTATTTTTGTATATATGTATGCATTTATGTATGTATGTATGTATATGTAGGCATTAAGTGCAGACATCATAATGGTCAGTGTGGCTGCCCTTTATAATTAATGAACAATAGGAGGGTTGGTGGCAAGGGGTGGGCCAGCTTTTCACACAACCACTTTCTGGCATTTTGGGAATCTTGTAACACCTCTGCAGACATTTGAAGATCTGTGTAAGCACCTCGATGTGACTGTGCTTATTGCATGTGCTCACTTCACAATCCTTTAAAGACCTTTAGTAAAAAAAAAATTAATAAAAAAAAATGCACACGACTTTGCAGGCAAAAAATGTGCATTTATTTATTTTTTTACACTGGAGCAGCAAAGCACTGCAACCGCTGTTTTTAAATTATGACAGCAGGGGTGTGAGAAGAGCCCCCATCTGCTGTCAAAAAGAAAGGGGGGGATTGGGGGAGGTAAATATGGGTGTAACATGTTCAGAAAGAAAGAAGACTATATAACTTCCCCATTTTTCCAGTATGATTCAGCTTTAAGAGACTTTTTATGACAATTACATATCTCAAAAATGTCCCTGAAAAAGAAAACAATAAATACTCATTGCTTCCATTGCCAACATTGCCGAACCCTGCTCTGTTGAAGAGAAATTTCTGGGAGTGTTGTCCCCTGCTGCACATACAGTAGTGGCATAGGCGTACGCACAGGGTGTGCCACATGTGCATTTGCACACCCTAATCACCCCGTGGGGTGCTGATTCCCCCTGCTTCCAGTGTCTCCCTTGCAGTGCTGCCAGTTTCCCTCCTCTCAGGAGCTGGAAAGGAGCTGGTAAATATTTAATTAACCGGACTTCATTTTCTGAATGAACACAGTGAGTAATCTGTACTGATCGCTCCTGTCTTCATTCTTAACTGAAGCATAGTAAACTATGTTTACAGCAGGCTGCAGAGAAAAGGGACTGGGGAATCTCTGTCCTCAGTTGCTTTCTCTGTCTCAAAAGTGAGACATCAGGGGTCTGTTTAGACCCTTGATATTTCACCAAAGCCCCATAATGGGGCTCCTAAAAACTTTTTTTTTACATTTATACAAAATTATATTGTGAAAAAAAAAATATATATAAAAAAAAATAAAAAAATACTGACACCATCCACTGCCCTACTGACACCGTCCACTGCTCTGCTCATATACACACATGTGTGTTTGTGCTCTGGGGTGCACACCCTAATGCAATAGGCTGTGCACCCCAATGAGTACGGGTTCCTTCTACTGTCCCCCACTTTACTATTTTTTTTTTTTTTTAGGACACAATAGTAATATTAAGGTAAGGACACATAATAATAAAAGATTTAAAGTGCATGTAAACCCCAGCAATGAACTTGTTATTCTTATGCTTGCTCCCTTTTGGTCTGGTAAATATAACACTGAAAGCATTTTGCTATAGCTGTTTGATAAGTGCAAAAGAATACCTGCTAATTCTGCCAGATATCCAGTGTTGTAATATGTCCCGTACACTCTACACTGATATTTCAAGAAGTTATATCAGCCCTGCCCAGTTAACATTGGTGAACTACAAAACACATCCCCTTTATTTTATGAGAACGAGAAGATGGAGGAATTTACACAGCCCTAACACATTTCCTATCCTAGGGTCACAACACTGCTCCTCCATAGCTAGAGGAGTTAAGGCCCATGCACACTGGGACTACAGAGGCAGAAAGAAAAACCTTCTGGTTTGCGTTTTTGAGTGGAGTCTTCTGGCAAAAAAATTGCTAGACGCCTAAATGCTTATAAACTCCTGTACAAAAATGCTCTATATGAACATTTTTTTCTGCCAAAGGAACTGGCGTTTTTTAGGCCCAGTGCATTGAACCTGACTGTCATGATATGGCAAGAAGTTGGGTACTAGAGGGATCTACAAAAAAACAAAAGATTGCTGCAATAATAACTTGTAAACAATATAATAACGAAATAATGGTGATTAGTCCATAAAGTGTCCAAACATGAAGAAATCCTTGATATCATGTCTCTTGGGGTGATAGATGAAAAGTGCACCTTCCACCATTAAAATAAAAGATGTGCCCTTACCGGATAGCTAATCTTCAGGTTATAGGAGCCTAGTAAGACATAGATTCACACATCATTGACGATCCATCCATTGGAAACAAACAAAAAAAAAGCCTTGCTGGTTTCTCACTTTCCTTTAAATTTCTGATGGCAATTGTTATGTCTATAGCTGATACCTCAAGGCCTTCAGCTGGCATTGCCCTCTACTCCTCATTTCTGTACAAACATCTCACTCCTATTAATCACAAGCTTATCTTCCTTACAACTCCAGCCAATCCCTCAGGGATGGATATCTCCTCTCTTATCATTGGATACGTTTTTCTTCCCTCAAAAGCTTTTCACATGGACCACATGAAATAGAAAGGCAACTGCATAGTGCTCTCTGTATAAATCATTTATTAAAATACCCCAATAAAATTGCACTTACAAGAAGTTAAATAAAAAACAGCATTTCTTAATAGTATCTCTGTGAATCTATGTCTTACTAGGCTCCTATAACGTGGAGTCTAGCTATCCGGTAAGGGATCATCTTTTATTTTTACGGTGGAAGGTGCACTTTGGGTGTTTCTATCCTCTATCACCCCAAGAGACAAAATTTCAAGGATTTCCTCATATTTGGACAATTTATTTAAGATATAAGCCCTCTCACAATTCTTACATGGGTCACACAAATTGAAGAGGTTAATAGGATGGAGGATTTGTTATTATCGGCTCAAAATCGAAAGGAGACATATTTAGAAACTTGGGGCCAATCGAATACATTTAAATTCTCGGAGGAAGGGAGTTCCCTCTTTGCTACTGAAAGTATTTGAAAAAGAGAGGAGTGGGGGGCCTTGGGGGTGCCCTCACTTCCCTGGATGATGGTATAGTAAACTTGCCTTTTCCTCTGTACTTTTCCACTCCAATTCCGACTCCCCCTCCCCTATCAGTGTTTTTTTTTTTCTTCTCTCTTTCTATCTTTTTTCTTTTTTTTTTTTAGGAATTCTTTCCCTCATGGGGCTTCTTACTTTCTCCTTTTGCCTCGTCAGATATGTAAAGGTTTTTCTTCTTAGTAAAGTATGTTGTTAGGGCATACAAGAGGAGCAGGTATAACGAAAGATAGAATGGGGTCTATCTCAAATAACTAGTTATTGTTTTTTCTGTGGATACATTTAAGATAGGAGCAATGCTGTTAATTGGATTTTGAATGGATTCGTTGGAGCTTATATGATTGATGGATTAATGAGATTGTTTATTTCTCTGTATGTATGACAACTAAAATAAAGAAATAAAAAAAAAAATGAAAAAATAGTACTTCTTATATTAAAACAGTGAGTTTCCATTGCCCTACCAATTTACCCAAAGGGACTCTAAAAACAGGGGGGATTTTTTACCCATTGTTGTTTTTTTAAAACCTATTGCACATACATATCTAATAAAAAAATTATAAAAATGGGGTGCTGCTAGTTCTTTATTAAATCTATATTTTATATTTTTTAAGGATTGGTTTCCATTGGATTACCTGCAAATAGCTTCCATTATTATAAAAACAAATTTCACAACAAAACCCCTACTAATAGTTTGAAATATAGCAATTTAGATCTATCTCCAAATTTATACCATTATATGCCATGCTATTTCAACTACTGTGTTTTTATACTTATAAAACTCACTTGTATCATGTATTATTTTTGTTCTTAATTTTTTTGTTGTTATTAGAAAAAAACAGCTCGCTTCAATTCAGTCCCTGAAGAAGGAATTAAGTATTTACACCTATATTCCAAAACATGTTGGGATTATTCTGATTACACACTCCACCTGATCTCGTTTTGAGATCACCTGTGTGTTCCAGAATCTAGCTGCTGCTTATTAATCAAATCTGATTTAATTGCATATTGTAAGCAAGGTTTTTTGTACCTGTGTATCAACCTTATTATCATTTGTACCCAATACATTTTGTACTTTTTTACACAATATACTTCTTTAAATTCTGGTTTATCTCCTTTGCCCGTATGATCGCTGGGGCACCTCTCTTTGCAATTTCTTCTGAAATTGGGATGTGGCAAAGGTTTCCAGTGTTACACTTATTAGTGGTTTCCCTCCATATTCTTTTTAGGTTATAAGGTAAGTGACATGAGTAGATTGACACAAGATACATTTCTTAATATCATATTCTTTCCCTGTATCTTTTGATTTGAATGAAGCCAAGATTCCCCATGTCTTTAGAGTGAGCTTCCACAATGCTTCACAGTGGGGACAGTATTCTTGTTGCTATAGGCCTTGTTGACTTGTGTGCCAGAAGCTTTAAGGCATGTCAAGGTGTTGTTGAGCATATTGTAAGCAAGGTTTTTTGTGGCATTGGCACAGTAAAGGCTTCTCTCTGGCAACTCGACCATGCAGTTCATTTTTGTTTAAGTATCGTCATATTGTGCTCTTTGAGACAACCACACCATCTTTTTGGCTTCAATGCAGCAGCAGTACCCCAATCCCAATTTCAGTTACAAAAAAAGCTTTTTCCAGGTCCCTTTAGCAACGACACTTTTCATCAATACTAACAAGCTAATACTAGCCATTATTAGCCTGTGTTCAGCCATTAATGGATTGCTGAATCCCTTTCAGACTACATTTCCCAAAAAGCCACCCACCAAGAAGGGGGATTATGGGAGAGGCTATAAAAGAAGTTTCCCATGAGGCCTGCGCTCTTTTCTTCCTGGGATCCATCAGTGAGCATCAGAGCTGCGTCCAGCTGCTGGGACCGTGGCCTACCAGGACCCAGGGACAGGGAGTTATCCCTTTGTCTTTCAGACAGGGTCCGCATCGCTGCGCAACATTGGGGGATCCTGTGTCCCTCCTGCTAGCGATCGGCGGACCGCATTGCGGGTGCCAGCCCAGACTGCTGTGTCCACCTTTCTGCTGGTTGATATATAGACCCTGCATAGCTTCCCGTGTGCGTGCCAACTATCTCTAGGATCTGGTGAGCGGGCTCATGCCCAAATCCCCTTCTTGTGAGGAACATACAACACATGGACACTGCATGCAGACATCATAATCTGGATTGCCGAGGAACGTGCCACTTTTACCATACCTACTATTTCCCTGCTGACTGCTAAACCTTCTATTCTTCCCTGGCTATTTCCCCATTCTACAACTTTGAGCTCCAACATGCCGGGGAAGACTGTGTTCAGGCCTGACACTTGGACTACCCTTTTCCTCTCATCTGTGGGGAAGTGTGACTGGCCCAAATACTGCTTAATCCCTCCAAAGTTTAGAGTCCCTTCAGGCTGGCCCCTTCCCCTAGCTACAGTCCAACACAATTGAGACAGCTGGCCTATTCAGTTATTAAGTGTCTGCACATTTAAGTGGTATTATTCATTACTGTCTGATTGTTATTCTGTATATACCTGACTGCCGAGTGTTCTTCAACCCTTCCTGGGTGCTGTCCCAGGGTTTGGCTGACTGACACTATTACACCTCCTGTTTGGTTAATACAGAAAGTCTGCTGAATTCAGTTTACATTGTGTCTGTGGTTCATTTAAAGGGGTATACCATATATCTGAACCTAGAGTGTCAGAAGGGCTGGGAAGTTCCCAGGGTCAGGGCAGAACAAGAGGGCATACAATATCCAGCAGCCCTCAGGTGGGTAGCGCTACATATTTAAAAGACACATTGTACAAATGTCATGTATACTAACAGTAAAACACAGTATATGGTTATCAACAGTTATGTCCATCAGACTCATGGAGGCTGACAGCGAATACAGTTATGAGACAAGTAATTACTTATCAGTAGAGATATATCAGAAGATTAATAGGTCTGATGCCGAAAGAATACAAAATAAAAATGACTCTTGCAATTTAAGCTATATTTAAAGTACATTTTCACTTTTGCAGCCAATGTCCTCATCCACAAAGCATAACTTTAAAAAATATATATTTAAAATTGCAACTTACCTTTTTACATGCTCTTTGCTGGAAACTCCAGCAAGCAAAACAATCCTACTCAGTTCTCTTTGTTCATGAGGGTATTGGGAGCTGTGTTTGCCATATTTAATTATATTAATAACTGAGCTGGCAAATATAATCAAACAAAGGTTTAAAGATCTACAAGTTGTCTTCTCCATTGTATGTTTATTGAGTTAGAGCTTATCCTGTGTTGTTTATTATAGGTACTGTAATAGTGAGAGTCCCTGTCACTATGAAAAAGGATGGAAAATGGATACAGAGTCTGCATGTCGGCGGACTGCAGAGCTACAGAGCATAGCTTTGAAATGGAGAAAACAGTTTTTGTCAGCTTTCTCCAGGTTTTGCTATGTTCGGGCTCTGTAGTTTGGAGATTCCTCAGAGTCTTGGGTGGGACAGAATCTCCAACCCTGTGTCCAGGTCTTATGGATAGCCAGCAGGGTGTGTGCCCAGGTGCACACAACCCATATAACGAGGGGCTGGTGAGAGCAGAGAGTGGAGGAAGGTGGAGTGTGTGCAGCTTGTTGCTGCTGTATGAAGACAGACCTGTGTCTGAAAAGTTGTGTGAGACTACACCCCTGGAGGGGACTGAGTGTGAAGAGGGGACTTTGTGTCTGAAGGACTGGGAAGGTTGGGACGACTACAAGGGCCTGTGAGACCAGAGAAGGGTCTGGGAGGCTGGGAGAGCCGTGGCAACTGGGAAGTCTGGGGGACAGTAAGCAAACCCAGGGGTCTGGAGAATCCTGTTGAGGCCAGGAGTAGGCCGGTTCAGCAGGGAACTGCAAAGCAAAGTAAGCCTAGGAGCCAGGAGGCTTTGGCATTTTATGTTGTATGAATTTACTGGAGAAGAACCCCTGTGTGGGAAATCCTGTGGGCTGACATGCCCTCAAACCTGATAACTGACTGCTGTGGATGTGAAGACGCATCTACCACTGAGTTAACCACCCCAATATCACAGTACGTGTATAGCACTGTCAATTTGCACAGCGCTGTACGTGTATTGTACATTCACATCAGTCCCTGTCCTCGTGGAGCTTACAATCTAAGATCCCTAACTCACATTCATACATACTAGGGTCAAGTTAGTCAGGAACCAATTAACTTACCAGCATATCCTTGGAGTGTGGTAGGAAACCAGAGTACCCAGAGGAAGCCCACACAGGCACAGGGAGAACATGCAAACTCCAGGCAGGAAGTGCTGTGATTGGGATTCGAACCAACGCTTCTAGTGCTGCTAGGCGGAAGTGCTTAACCCCTGTGTTATCTAAGGCTTTCTATTAAGACAGGTCATACTGAACTTGTTGTGAAATGCAAGTTCACAACATTGCAGTCAATCATGACACTTTTTCTTAACAAACATCTAAAAAGTAAGGTATACTGTGTGAAAGGGACAACATACAAAACATATAATGGGGTTTTCTTAAGTTTGACTATATAAGTGGAAATACACCTGAAGGTGACTGTGAAGTAGCTGTGGTGAATTGGTGACGAAACACAAAATCTTAAAGTGGTTGTAAAACATTACATATATGCAGTGAAGTGGCTGGCCTCAGATGACAAATAAATGAAACAAATCCTCCTACATAAGTTGTCTATCTGCAGCTCTTTCTTCTCTACATCTGTTCAAAGTGCTGACTTTTAACCACTTCAGCACCGGGCGATTTTACCCCTTTCCTTACCAGAGCACTTTTTGCGGTTTGGCACTGTGTCGTTTTAACTCACAATTGCTCAGTCGTGCGACGTTGCATCCAAACAAAATTGACGTCTTTTTTTCACACAAATAGAGCTTTCTTTTGGTGGTATTTGATCACCTCTGCGTTTTTTTTTTTTTTTTGTAATTCCTTTATTTTCAAAATGGTACAGCATAACAATTACAGAATAACGATGACAATGCTTATAGTAAAGAAACAAAACAAAACAGTAACATGTAGCAAATTGGGTTAGATGTTGTACCAGCTTCGTCGTGTGACGCTTCCCCCGGTTTGGCACCTTGTGGTCTATAAGTGTGGTTGCGGGTGGAAATTAAACTGCACGTGTGCCACCCCGGGAAGGAGCACCTCTGCTTTTTTTATTGTTTGCGCTATAAACAAAAGAAGAGCAACAATTTTGAAAAAAAAACACAATATTTTTTACTTTTTGCTTACTTTTTTTTAAAATATCCAATTTAAAAAAAAAAAATTTTTTTTTTTCCTCAGTTTAGGCCGATACGTATTTTTCGCAATAAGCGTATATAGATCGGTTTGCGGAAAAGTTATAGCATTTACAAAAAAGGGGATAGATTTATTAAATTTTTAAATTTTTTACTAGTAATGGCGGCGATCTGCGATTATTTTTTCGTGACTGCGACACTGCGGCGGACACTTCGAACACTTTTGACACATTTTTGGGACCATTCACATTTACACGATCGTTGCTATAAAATTGCAGTGATTACTGTGTAAATGTGACTGGCAGGGAAGGGGTTAACACTAGGGGGCGCTGCAGGGGTTAATATGTTAATATGTTAATATGTTCAATATGTGAGTGATTCTAACTGTGGGGGGATGGGACTCACAAGGGGAGGAGACCGATCGGTGTTCCTCCATACTGGGAGCACACCATCGGTCTCCTCTCCACTGACAGGACGTGGAGCTGTGTGTTTACACACACAGCTCCACGATCCTGCTGTTTTCCCGGGCAATCGCGGGTGCCTGGCGGACATCGCGGCCACCGGGCACGCGCACCGGGTCCCGAGCGACGCCGCGGGCGCGTGCGACACCAGCGGCGCACGCCCCCTAGGCGGCCGGGAATGGTAGGACGTCATATGACGTCCACCCAGAAAGGTAGATCCAGCTTGTGGACGTCATATTACAATGGGTGGGTAATGAAGTGGTTAAAGCTTGTCTGAGAGTTCAGAAAAAAAGGGCGTCAGAGAGCTGAAGTTACACTCTGCAGAACTTAGTAAGGGGGAGCTCTGACAGCTGATTGGAGAGAAGAGACCCCCCCCCCCCCCCCCCCCTCCGCACAGCACACAGGAACAGAGCAGGGGCTGTCAATCCGCTGGAGGTTTCTCCCCTTTTCTCCCCCCCATTTTTCTCTCGGTGTCAGGAAAACTTGTCAGAAGTGATTCATGCTGATAGCAGAGGAATTAAGAAGACAAAAGTGACACTTATGCGGCGCACACACGCTCGGACTTTCCCGCGGGATTGTCTGCCGGACCTAGTCCAGCGGACAAACCGCCAGACTTTCCAGCGGAGGTCCGCCAGACTTTCCGAACGTGTGGACTTGCCCACACATTCCCGGACTTTTCCGGCAGACAATCTGCCAGAGTTTTGGCAAAAGTCCGTGGGACTTTTGAAATGAACGGACTTGCCCACACACAGAGGAAAGTCCGTTCATTTAGAACGTGACTCCAGGTAGATGGGACTAACGAAGGCAGTGAATGCCGCCGCGCTAGCCCCGTCACCTGGTATGGATTTAAAGGGGAATCCCTACGCCGAAAAAACAGCGTGGGGTCCCCCCAAATCCATCTCAGACCCTTATCCGAGCACGCAGCCCGGCCGGTCAGGGAAGGGGGTGGGGACGAGCGAGCCCCCCCCCCTCCTGAGCCATACCAGGCTGGGTGCCCTCAACATGGGGGGTGCGGCCCACCCCAAAGCACCTTGTCCCCATGTTGATGAGGACAAGGGCCTCTTCCCGACAACCCTGGCTGTTGGTTGTCGGGTTCTGCGGGCGGGGGGCTTATCGGAATCCAGGAGCCCCCTTTAATAAGGGGGCCCCCAGATACCGGCCCCCCCACCCTATGTGAATGAGTATGGGGTACGAGGTATCCCTACTCATTCACCTAAGGAAAAAAGTGTAAATAAAAAAAACGACACAATTTTTTTAAATACTTTATTGCACAGCTCCGGGGGTCTTCTTCCATCTTGGGGGGTCTTCTCCCTGCACTCCTCCACTATCTTCTGCTATTTTACTAGTTCTTTCACTAGCGGAGGTCTCTTCTGTTCTTCTTGCCGTTGGCCGGGGCTTCTGTTGCCGCCGCCTTCTGCTTCTGCTTCTTGTTCTTCTTTCTTCATTCAATGTTGACATGACGCTCTCTCTGGCCGTAATGGCAGAGACACGCTGTGATGTGACGTATATAGGGACAAGGGGCGGGTCACATGCTCATGTCACATGGTGACCCCGCCCCTTATGATGTCACAGTCCCGGAGGATGCATCGGCGACGACAGCGACGGCAACAGAAGCCCCGGCCAACGGCAAGAAGAACAGAAGAGACTCACGAAGTCGGAACAAGACCCCCAGACGGCAGCGGCGGCGTAGAAGAAAGCCGGGGTCCTCCGCTAGTGAAAGAGCTAGTAAAAGAGCAGAAGATAGCGGAGAAGTCCGGCGAGAAGACCGCCCAAGACGGAAGAAGACCCCCGGAGCTGTGCAATAAAGTATTTTAAAAAATTGTGTAGTTTTTTTTATTTACACCTTTTTCCTTAGGTGAATGGGTAGCGGTACCTCGTACCCCATACTCATTCACATAGGGTGGGGGACCGGTATCTGGGGGCCCCCTTATTAAAGGGGGCTCCCGGATTCCGATAAGCCCCCCACCCACAGACCCCGACAACCAACGGCCAGGGTTGTCGGGAAGAGGCCCTTGTCCTCATCAACATGGGGACAAGGTGCTTTGGGGTGGGGGGCCACAGGGCCCCCTTTTCCCCAGGGCACCCCCCATGTTGAGGGCACGTGGCCTGGTACGGCTCAGGACCGGGCTGCGTGCTCGGATAAGGGTCTGAGATGGATTTGGGGGGACCCCCACGCCATTTTTTCAGCGTAGGGAGTCCCCTTTAAATCCATGCCAGGTGACGGGGCTAGCCCGGCGGCATTCACTGCCTTCGCTAGCCCCGTCTACCTGGAGTCACGTTCTAAATGAACGGACTTTCCTCCGTGTGCGAGGCAAGTCCGTTCATTTCAAAAGTCCCGCGGACTAGCACACAGACAACGGGATTGTCCACCAGACTGCCGAGTCCAGCGGACAATTTTAAGTCTAAACTTAAAACTTAGTCCGCCGGACTTTTGGAAGAAAAAAGTCTGCCGGAGCCCCACACACGGTCTTAATGTCCGGCGGACTCTAGACAATCCAGCTTGTGTGTACGCAGCCTTAGGGGTTATTTACTAAAGGCAAATCCACTTTGCACTACAAGTGTAAAGTGCACTTGAAATTGTACTGAAAGTGCACTTGGAAGTGCAGTCGCTGTAGATCCGAGGGGGACATGCAAGGAAAATAAAAAACAGTATTTTAGCTTGCACATGATTGAATAATATAATCAGCAGAGCTTCCCCTCATTTCAGATTTACAGCGACTGCACTTCCAATGCACTTTCAGTAAAATTTCAAGTGCACTTTGCACTTGTAGTTTGCACTTTTACAAAAGCAAATCCACTTTGCACTACATAACCCCCTTAATGCACTTAATTGAGACAAGTACATATTATAGAGGGATTTGCTTAGTTTATATTTCATGTCTGAGGTTTACAACCACTTTAATCCAGAAGATATAATTAGACATGTGCAATTTGTTTCGTTCCGAATTAGTTTAACAAATTTTGACAAATTAGTTGATTCGGAAACATCCGAATTAACGAAAACCCGAATTTTTCCAAATATTCTTAAATTTTAATATTCGTAAATTCGTAAATTATAAAATTCAGAAATTCGAAAAATTGGAAATTTCGAAATTTCGAAATTCGAAAATTCGAAATCCGCAAACCCAAAAATTCGAAAATCTGAAATAATAACTAACTATTAAATTATAGGTAATGACATTTCCTTTCAAATTTGGCTGTTAGTGAACGTAACAAATAAAAATTTATCTGAAGTTACGAATTATCCAAAATAACGAATGCCGTATCTAAACAAATGGAATGTAATGAATTAATAATAATAAATAAAAATAATAATTATTCATATTCGTTAAGTTCACTAACAGACAAATTTGAAAGGAAATTCCAATACCTATAATTAAATAGTTAGTTATTATTAGTTAGTTAATTAGGTATTCTTTTGAATTTTTGGATTTTCGTTCCTTCAAATTTTTGGATTTTCTTTCTTATTTTTGGATTTTCTAATTTACGAATTTAGTAATATTCCAATTCATGAATTTACGAAATTTCTAATTTACGAATTTTCTAATTTACGATTCTTCAAATTTAAGAATTTACAAATTGTGATCATAACAAATGACCTGAAAAAAAAAAACAAAATAAAGAAACTAAAACAAATATATTTTTCAGCAGCGCACATGTCTAGGTATAATTGCCTGAAGTGGTAAGATTTAAGAGAGTACTTTTAAGGTTGGAATATACTAATTAGAGCTTTGAGCAGACTAATAGATCACTGTATAGAACTAATAAGCAGTAATCATTTTTTTGCATAGGTAATGAGCAAGTATGGCTGGTTCCATGTATATACTATATATATTTAAATTTTAGGATTTTCATTTTTTTCAAGCACATAAATATATATACATACACACACACACTTATTCCCTGAAAAGTTAAAAGTGATTGAGATGCGTTATCGATTGACTACCACAACAGAGGAATACCCATCTAATAATATTATCTGTTTTTTTCTGATGGCACCAACTAGATTTTAACACATTTATAAATACAAGCTTACAGGCCATATGACATTGATGCTTCAAAGACATACCAAGATTTGAAATGAATCTGGGGGGTCATAAGAACCCCCTCAAGAGACCTCATGTGCTCTGTGGTCTTCCAGTTAGAAAGCTCTGCTCTACATCATCATGTCTGCTTGTCTCATAGTATTTCAATGGATGTTGACACATGCAGAGGCACCAAGAGCAGTCATAGCAAAGCAAACAGTGTATCCCATATTATAAACATGCTTAATGAAAATATACAGTACTTTTAGGACAAACATTAGAAAATTATTAAAGTATTAAATGCAGCCATGCATGTATGAATTGTTTACTGAGTTATATCGTGTTCACTGGAATAAAAATATACTATAGAGTCTTTTGTAGCACGAAGATATGTATTAATTGTGCAGGTTTTTAGTCACAACATAGTGAAAACAAAACTGATAAACATAATATTATTATACAGGATTGATATAGCGCCAACAGTTTACGCAGGGCTTTACAATATAAAAGGGGACAGTACAATTACAATACAGTTCAATACAGAAGGAATAGGAGGGCCCTGCTCATGGAGCTTACAATCTAAAGGGAGGGGGGGGAGGTGGTACAAAAGGTAATAGCTGCAGGGGATGATCTAATGGAGGTGACTCAACTACAGTCCTTAGGTGGAGTCGGGGTAGGCTTCCCTGAATAAGTGAATTTTCAAAGATCGCCTAAAGGCGGACAGGGTAGGAGCTGACCAGACATACCGGGGCAAGGAGTTCCAGAGGATGGGAGAAGCTCGGGAGAAGTCCTGGAGGCGAGCATGGGAGGAGGTAACAAGGGAGCTAAAGAGTAGGAGGTCCTGTGAGCAGAGAGGACGATTTGGGCAATATCTGCAGATGCGTCTGTAAAGCGCCTGAAAACTAAATTCATAAACATAATTCATTGCAATGAGTGCTTTTACATCTGGGCGGTGCGCTTGCGGGACGTTGGAAAATGTCCTGCTAGCAGCATCTTTGGGGCGGTTTGGGAACAGTGTATACAGCTCTCCCAAAACGCTCCTGCCTATTGCAATGAATGGGCAATGCTTCCGAAGCGCCTGAAAAAAACATTGGAAGCCCCGCAGCATGGGAGTTTTTAAACCCTTCTTTGGGGTTAAAAGCCCCCCACTAGCAGCAGTAAAGTGCCGCTAAAATGAGCAGCACTTTACAGCTAACGGCCCGTGCTTTCAGTGTGAAAGCAGCCTTAGTATTTAGAATTTTATACCATGGGGTAGGGGAAGCCATTGAATAGATTGACAGAGAGGTGCCGAACAGAGAATAATTAAATATTGAGAGCAGGTAAAGTGCAGCATAATCAGCAACTCTTTTCTGGATTCCAACTTGGCTTAGTGAATCATTTCGAGTTAAATAAGTGCTATGCAATGGTTCATGGGAAAGCAACGTGTTCGCTCTTAATGCCTCTGCCCCACATATACTCTTGTTTCCATTGCTCTCCCACCACTCTGTTCAGTCACTGGGAGCAAAGAAAATACCAAGTACTTACCTGTATGGACAATCATGAGACTCCCTTTAACTGTGGTGGTGTTTAGTGATTGGCCCAGAGCTGTCACATGGAGGTAGGGAGAGATTTCAGCTCCATGTAAGAATGCAACTTACACAGGGCTATGTGTAAAGTGTCCCTCTGCGCTACTACTACTAAATTAAATACAATATAAAAATAAAGTGCAAATGCAGCAAAACTTAATAGTGTTCACAACTACACAAATAAACAGAACTACAATTTACAGTGACCTTGTGCATATCCTACAGGCTTCCATATGCAAAGTGAATTATCAAATAGTGATAGATTAATACAATAATGTGAAATAAAATTATATAATACATCCAATGTTCATCCATTCAATAGTGACAGAAATGAACTATGTGCAGTGAAGTCCATAAGTAAAATTAGTCCAATTGCTCAAAATAGTGAAAAAGGAGAGCCAATAATAGATAAATTGGTGATTTCTCCAATGAGTGAAAACAGCTGACACCACACCACTGTGCTCACAGAACTCTCACCTCATAGGCATACGTCATATGCCTTGAATCATGATCCAATATAAAACGATAAATCCCTGTTTCAGGATCCAGGATAAACAGTATGCCTTTTTATAAGAGAATTCTGCCTCACATTTACGATGTTCCGTTCCACATGTAAGGTAAATAAGGCTCCAATAGTGTATTACCATTAAAAATAATTTATTATACTTAAAAATGCCTGCTTACATGAATGAAGCAAAAATTGCGCCCAAGAAAGACAAACATTCAGGGTTCACGCCACCTCGCATGTCACTTCCAGTCCGCGGTATACTCCAGCCACGCCCTACGTGTTACGTCACGTGACTTCCTCAGGGTGGTTTGCTGAGGTGCATTTAATGAACAAATGTTATGTCAGACTTTAATGTGAATTTAATTTAGGGAGCCCATTCATATAAATGGTCTGCATATAAATGGTCTGCCAATGCACTCCAGCTGACTGAAAAACAGATTTTTTGCAAGTGTAATCATAGTGTACTGAAACACATGGTGCTTTGTTACAATGACTGGCACTGTAGCACACCAATGCAAATAATGTGCATTATTGTATTGCATATTCAGTGAAGTCGATGAGCTCTAACCAACACCCCCATGCCAGTCAATTGCAAAGCTATAGCATTGTGTTAAAGCATAAATACACATTTTAAAAATTGTTCATTTATTATTATTTTTTGTACAGTGGAGTCTGCAAAGCCATGCATCTGTGATCAGTAGATCGCGGGGCAATGTCAGGTTCCTGCAGACATTACTTGGAGCTCTGTGGCCATACCTCTGTACAGGATGTACAGGATGTCAGTTTCAGAGTTGGCAGCTGATCAGCATGCTTGCAGTCCATTGAAACTACAAGTCCATCTACTGCGGTGTCAGACGGGACTTGTAGTTTATTCATTCACAGATCCCTGAGCTCCGCACAGCCATGCCGATTTGAAATGTGACAATGGCTGTGGGGGGGGGGGGGAGGAACCCACCTGCTGTCACAGGCGGTGGAGGGGGGTGCGGTACTGGAACATGTTAAATGTTGCATCCAAAATACAGGTGTAACATGGTTCAAAAGGTGAACTGAGCTTTTAAGTGGTCCTCAGTCTAGATATTATTAGACTGTCTAAATGAGAATTGTGGCTCATTTATAGCCTGTATTATTGGTGCTGTTGTGTATCAGTAATATGTTTTGGTATATGGTTACTCTAGATTTTCCTTTTAGCAGGAAGTTGGTGCTTTGCTTTGTCAGTTCTTTTGGTTATTTTTTTTAAAGTGTCACTGACCAGAACACTTGATATGCAACTAAAGGTTCCAGCTCAATGACTCGCTTTGTAGTGAAGCAAGGACAAACATGACAGGAGCACCTACCATGAAAATCAATGAAAGCTCCCACATTCTATCCTGACAAAATACCTTTAAAGCGGAGGTCCGCCTGAATTTTTTTTTTAAAGTCAGCAGCTACAAATACTGCAGCTGCTGACTTTTAAAATAAGGACACTTACCTGTCCAGGGTGCCCACGATGTCCTCACCCGAAGCTGACCCATCCCTCGGCTCCGGGTGGAGGCGCCGGCAGCTTCACAGCCTGGTTCCCTACTGCGCATGCGCGAGTGGCGCTGCGTGTTCTGAGTAGTCCCTGCTGTCTTCTGGGACGTGTGTCTCCCAGAAGACAGCGGAGGAGACTGAGGTGAGGCAGGACATGGTGTAGCTTGCCACGGATACTGCGGCGATCTTTTGCCGGAAGTGGGAGCAAATATGTGACACCGGAGGGGGGGAGAAACTGGATCAGCGGAAGTTCCATTTATGGGTGGAACTCCGCTTTAAATAATGCTTTACAAACACTGTTTCTTTTCTTTTAAATATGTTTATATTGACAAAGACTCCTTGATATT